>JANZLX010170229.1:0-13404 GCA_025531955.1 Erythroxylum orinocense
AGTTTTATTCAACCAAATCCATGAGATTTAAAGCATAACTTACTTGTTGAAGCTTCAAACTCTTTAAGATCTTACAAGCCCTAGCTTCCCTCTTCTTCTTCCACTTCTTCTTCTTCCATTTTCAAGCAAAACAATAACTTCTTCTTTTTATACCCTTTATGAGTGTGCAATGTCCATTTTGCCCCTTTCTTTAAGTCTTATGTCTTATAAATCTTAAGTGAACTTCCAACAATGCCCTTCATTCATTCTTATAACATTAAAAACTTAAATACAATCAACCTATAACATAAAACCTTACCAATATTGACATAAATAATTAGCTCCAAAAATTATTCCATCAAACCTTAAAATTCATTTAAACCATACTTAATTCATCAAGAAAAAATTTTGGGGGCCAACAGCTTTGCTCCATGAACTTTGATTCTGCACCTAGAGCTTTGCTCCATGAACTCTGATCCTACACATAAAGCTATGCCCTGTGAACTCTGTTCTCACTAAGCCCTATCGGCCAGTACTTGTGTAAGTGATTAGCACTAAGTCACAACAATAAGAATGAACCTGAGTCTCATGTGCATTGCATATGCATGATATGAATGATTAAGTTTATTGAATGTGAAATAATGTGAAATGTGAAATAGATTGAGATGTATGAACTATGTGTTATGTGATTGGGTGAGCCAACGATAATAATCACTTACTAAGTTTACAAAACTCACCCAGAATTTACAAATATTTTTCAGGATCAGAAGAATACCCCATTAGGCCAACAGGAGTATACTTACAGCATTCAAGTGAAGGATAGAGGTCGGGATCAGTTCGCGTTTGCATTACATTTCTTTATTTGTATTGAATTATTTATTCTGCAACTTTTGTATAAATTTGCATTTCTAAATAACTCGAGTGTTTTGTATTTTGAAAAGGGCACAATTGGCTATTGAAATTCCATTGATTGGATGGCATTGATTAAAAATGTTTATGAGTGAACATGGGCCCAATTTGAGTGTCAATTTTTGTATATTGTGTTTGTGACAAAAAAAATTATACCGATTTCTGACTAACCCTCGCGGGGCACAATCTCGGATATCAACATCGATATCAGATTCGAGTCATTACGGGAGTGGGGTGCTACATATAACATGTATACATCACTATTTTCAACATAGCACGAACACATAGGCATGTCAAATTGGTTCGGGTTGATCTAAAATAGAACGTATTATACATTTCCACATAATGGTCTTGCATAGTGGTGAACTGATGGGAGTAGTCCATGAAGGAGCTCCAAGCTATTAGCGGGCAGGCGGGGGAAGCCTTTTTGTCAAAGTACCCACATATCTCAAAATCAACTTTCCCTTCTTGCCAGACCTTATGACTCCTTTCCAAGGAGATGTCTTAAGAAAGGCTTTCTCACCGACCTCATAGTTCATCTCCTTTCGGTGTGCATCAGTATAACTCTTCATTCTATCTTGTGCTGCCTTAAGCTGTTGTTTAACTAGATTAACCTTATCGACTGTCATCTGAAGTAGCTCTAGCCCTATTAATTTCCTTTCTCCTTCTTCATCACAGCATATTGGAGTTCTACATCTCCTTCCATATAGTGCTTCATATGGAGCCATCTAAATGCTCGAATGGTATAGTGCTTCATATGGAGCCATCTAAATGCTTGTCCCAAGCTCCTTTGAAATCCATAACACATGCTCTAAGCATTCCCTCAAGTGTCTGAATGGTCCTCTCAGATTGACCATCTGTCCGGGGATGAGAAGCTGTGTTAAAATTTAACTTGGTTCCGAGAGCCTCTTGTAAGCTTCCCCAGAATCTCGAGGTGAATTGAGGACCCCTGTCAGAGACTATGGAGTTTAGAACCCCATGTAATCTTACTATTTCATCAATATACTTCTTGGCTAGCACTGTTAAGTCAAAATGACTTTACGATTAATATTTTGATGGAGACCAAATAAAAATAATAGAAGAAAGTAAAACGAAGTTGCGGATGAGAAACTAAGACGCAAAAAGGCAAAAATAAGGCGAAGCGCAGACAAAATGAGACGAAAGTAGAAGTCAAAATAAGACGAAGCTAAATTCAAACTAAGATGCAAGTCAAAAATAAGACGAAGCGGAAGCGAAAGCGAAAGCGAAAAGTAAGACGTGAAAATAAGACGAAGCGGAAACAGAAAGTAAGACGCAAAAAATAAGACGAAGCGAAAGTGGAAAGTAAGATTCAAGAAAATAAGACGAAGCGAAGTCAAAAATGAGACGAAGGAGAGTAAGACGAAGCAGAAATAAAACTAAGACGAAGACCCGATACCACGTCGGATAGTTAATCAGTCTGAGTTAGTTACAGAACTCGACTTAATAACTGTTTCTTCAAAGATTAAGAAACAAGAAGAAAGAAGTGGTTATCAAGAAGCGGTTAAAGACGAAGGCTATAAATATGAGTAGGACTCGAAGACTGTAGAAGTTAGTGATCTTAAAAAAAATTAACGATTTCAAAGAGATTGTGAATCATTGTGTTCGTTGTGCTAAACTTTAGAGCTATATTGTCTGTAACAAAGCTCGAAGCATCTTTCAGTAGAAAGAAGGAAAGTTAAAAGCCTAAAGGGGCTAAGTGAAAAGAATACTTACTATAAGAGACCTGAAGGGGCTCGGTGAAAAGAATACTTGTATCCTTATGAAGAATAGTGAAATCTCATAAAGGATTCTGAGGACTGGACGTAGCCCACGGTTTGGGGTGAACCAGTATAAATCTACTATGTCAATACCTACTCTCAACTCTCAGCTTTTGTTTATATTGTTTCATACGAATATTTTGAAGCAAATTGCAATACTTCGTAATACTGATAATTCAATAGTTCTGAAAAGCAAGTTTTTAAAAGAAATTTTGAAAAGGGGATTGTATTCAAGAAAACGAATACACAATTTAACCCCCCTTCTTGTCTGTTTTGTAAGCCTATACTAACGTGTGATTTATTTCAATTGGTATTAGAGCTCGATGTCCAAGAATCACCTTCAAAAAGTGTGGATAAAGATCTATGGCAAAATCACACATATATATAGCTGAGGGTGACTTGGTCACTAGACCTCTTGCGTTCAATGGAGAAATTATCATTATTGGAAAGATAGGATGAGACTTTTCATTGAATCTACTCATGTAGATCTTTGGGAGATAATAGAAAATGGACCATATACATCGGTAGATGAAGAAGGAAATTTTATTCCATGAGTCAGATGATCCGCAGAACAAAAAACAAGATTCTAGCTGAATTCGAAGGTCAAGTTCTTTTTAAGCTGTATGTTAAGCAGAAGTGAGTACGATAAAGTCCACGGATGCAACACTACCAAAAAGATGTGGGATACGTTATCCATCACACACGAAGGCACCAATCAAGTAAAGGAATCTAAGATAAGCATTCTTGTTCATCAGTACGAATTGTTCAAGATGAAGGACGAAGAGTCTATCGATCAGATGTTTGAAAGATTTCAAACAATCATTAATGGACTTAAAGCTTCAGTAAAACTTATGACAATCAAGATCACGTTCGAAAGATCCTCAGAAGTCTACCGAAGAGATGGAGACCAAAAGTCACCGCAATCCAAGAAATCAAGGAATTGAACGTGCTGAAGCTAGACGAATTACTTGGATCCCTGAAGATACATGAAGTGGAACTCGATGCAGAAGATAAACCTAGACAGGATAAATCCATAGCATTGAAGGCTGGGCAGAAGAATCATAAAAATCAAAGGAAGAGGAGTTCATCGTCGAAAGCACTGAAGATCGAGGAAGTCAAGAATGACGACTCCAGTGAATCAGGTCAAGATTTGAGCGAAGAAGATGATAAGCTATCCTTTATCTCGAGGAAGATTAGACGCATGTAGAAGAAAAAGGCTAAAGGAAACAAAGAGTCCTCCTTTAAGAAGAATAGTAAAGATGAAGGGAAGAATGATAAAATATCCATCATCTGTTACGAATGCAACAAACTAGGACATTATATGTCAGAGTGTCCATTGCTGAAAAAAAAAGGCAAAGAAAAGTAGAGAAGGCAAGAAAAACATGATGGAAACCTGGGAAGATCTTGATTCATCTGAATCAGATACTGACTCAGAGACATCGGTATAAGCAAACATTTTCCTGGTAGCTGAAGAAGAAAGTGATGAGGAGGTAACCTCAAAATTTAGTGAATTACATGATGCATACTCAGAATTATTAGAAGACTCTCATGCAATTCTGAAGCAGTATAAATTGCTCAAGAAAAAGTACGTAGAAAATTTGAAAAACATGCAAGTACTAGAAAAGGAGAACGTCTGCTTAAAGAAACAAGTAGATGAGATGAAGAAAAAGGTAGTCGTAGATAGATATGAAGAGATCAATTAGCTGAAACAAAGAATAAACAGTCTTTCAGCTGATCTATCGACATTCACAGACAGTGCTAGGAAAATGAATGATATGTTAGGGAAATACAGATACCCTAATGATATGACTGGATTAGGGTTTGCTAAACACTATAATCAGCATAAACAGAATTGTGCTCCTTATAGAAAGAAATTTCATCAGCCTCATCATCATCAGAAATGTCATTAGTTGCATCATCATCATACTATGAATTATGTTAGAACTAACCCTAAAGGACCCAAGAAAATCTGGGTATCTAATAGACAAATAATATCTCCTATAGATATCCTTCCTTGAAAGAAGCAGCCAGCACCATTGGTACTTGGACAGTGGATTCTCGCGACACATGACGGGAAGAAGGTCTATGTTCCTAGATCTTCAGTATAAGAAGGGAGGATCGGTAAATTTTGGAGACAACTAGCAGGGCAAGATAATTGGAATCGGTAAAATCGATAAAGATTCTTTTGCATGCATTGATAATGTGTTGCTAGTTGATGGTTTAAAACACAATTTAATTAGTGCCAGTTAATTATATGATTCTGGCTTTGAAGTGTCTTTCAATTAAAATTCTTGTGAAGTCAAAAATAAGGATGGGTCTATATTCTTTTCTGCCAAAAGAAGAAACAATCTTTATAAAATCAATTTAGAAGATTTACAAAGTCAAAATATTTCTTGTTTTATATCAATTGATCAAGAAAAACTGATTTGACATAAAAAGCTGGGTCATGTTAGTTTTAAACATATTTCTATGTTGATTAAACATGATTTGGTAAGAGGATTACCAAAAATAAGTTTTAACAAGGATTTCTTTTGTGAAAGTTGTCATAAAGGAAAAACAGGTTAAAACAACGTTTTCTTCTAAAATTATTGTAACTTCTTCTAGACCTCTAGAGTTGTTACATATGAATCTATTTGGTCCAACTAGGACATTGAGTCTTGATGAAAAGAAGTATGGTCTCGTTGTTGTTGATGATTTCACTAGGTTTTGTTAGATACTATTTTTATCTCATAAGGACGAGTCTTTTAAGTGTTTTAAAGTTCTTTCCAAAAAGTTACAGAATGAGAGGGGAATGTCTATCGCTAGTATTAGAAGTGATCATGGTGGTGAGTTTAAGAATGAGAAGTTCAGAATATTTTATGAGGAGAATGGAATTTTTCATAATTTCTCTGCCTTTAGAATTCCTCAACAAAATAGAGTTGTTGAAACGAAGAACAGGATGATTCAGGGAATGGCAAGGACTATGCTATGTGAGATGGATCTTCCTAAGTACTTCTGGGAAGAAGTTGTGAATACAACTTGTTATATTCAAAATAGAATACTTCTGCGACCGTTGTTGAAGAAAACTCCATATGAGTTATGAAATGGAAGAAAGCCTAATATATCTTACTTCCATCCATTCGGTTGCAAGTGCTCTATATTGAATATAAGAAATTTTGGATAAATTCAACTCTAAGACTTATTCGGGAAATTTTCTAGGCTATTCATTATCTTTAGAAGCTTGTACGGTTTACAACCTTACCTCTGAGACTGTTGAGGAGACTATTCATGTCAAGTTTGATGATAGTTCTCAACCAAGTAAGAGAGATGATACTGATAATGAAACCCTATCAGTACCTTTGGTTGATAATGAAGATGTACCACCATCAGATACTCCTTAAACAAAGTTGAAGATATTCCTGAGACTCTTAAATTGAAAAGAGATTAGAGATATAAGAGTTCTCATCCAGAAGAGTTGATTATAGGAGAGAATTCAGAAGGTGTGCGAACTAGGTCCAAATTCTGAAGAGAAGCAAATGTAGCGTTTATCTCTAAAATAGAGCCTAAGAAAATTGATGGTGCCTGGATTTTAGCTATGCAAGAGGAGCTAAACCAGTTTTCTAGGAATAAAGTTTGTTCCTTAGCTCCCAGACCCTCTAAAAAGTCCATTATAGGAATTAGTTTTTAAGAACAAACTAGACGAATCAGGAAGAGTCAGTCGTAACAAAGCGAGATTAGTAGCACAAGGCTATAATCAGCAAGAAGAAATAGACTACAATGAGACGTATGCTCTTGTAGCAAGACTAGAAACTATTAGGATTTTGCTTGCATATGTTGTCTGTCATGACATAAAGCTTTTTCAAATGGATGTGAAAAGTGCATTTTTGAATGGCTTTATAGATGAAGAGGTTTATGTGAAGTAACCTCTTAGTTTTGAGGATGTTAAGAAACCGGATCATGTCTATAGACTTCATAAGGCTTTGTATGGCTTGAAACAAGCTCCTTGAGTTTGGTATGATCATCTGAGTTCTTTTCTTACTGAGAATAAGTTTAGTAGAGGTCAAGTAGATAAGACTCTATTTAGAAAGTGCATTAAGAATGAAATTATCATTGTTCAAATTTATGTTGATGACATTATCTTTGGTGCAACTTCTAAAATGTTATGTACTAGTTTTGAAAATTTGATGAAAAATGAGTTTGAGATGAGCATGATGGGTGAGTTAAAATTCTTTCTTGGGTTGCAAGTAAAACAAACCAAAGAAAAGATTTTTATTCTTCAACATAAGTATATTAAGGAATTGTTGATTAAATATGATATGGAAAAAGTAAAACCAATGTCAACTCCGATGCATCCTTCAAATCTTTTGTCTAAGGATAAAACTGGCAAGAAGGTAGATCAAACCCTGTATAGAGGGATTATTGGTTCTTTACTTTACCTAACAGCAAGCAGACCTAATATTTTATTTAGTGTTTGCTTGTGTGCAAGATTTTAGGCAGATCCTAGAGAGTCTCATTACATTGCTATTAAAAGAATTTTAAGATATCTATCAGGTACTACTGATCTTTGCTTAATGTATAAGAAAGGAAAAGATTTCAGGTTAATTGACTACTATGATGCGGATTATGCTGGAGATAGGATTGATAGGAAAAGTACGAGTGGAGGATGTCACTTCCTTGGCCACAACCTAGTTTCCTGGTCGAGTAAAAGGCAAAGCTTAATCGCTCTATCAACTGCCGAAGCCGAGTATATGTCAGCCGCAACTTATTGCTCATAAACTTTGTGGATTAAGTACTAGTTAGAAGACTACTAAGTACAAGAAGATGAAATCCCAATCTACTGTGACAACACAAGTGCCATCAACATATCGAAGAACCCTATACAACATTCGAGAGTCAAGCATATCGAAGTTCGACACCATTTCCTACGAGATTACGTACAGAGGAAGATAGTAAGTTTACAGTTTGTTAAGACAAATTACCAATGGGCAGACATCTTCACTAAGCCATTGAGTGAAGAAAGATTCAAAGAAATCAGACGAAACCTGAATATGTTGATGTTGAATGATCAACCGTCTAATAACGTCTTGACCCATATGATTTAAAAAAAGGATAAAAAGTCAAGATAACAGTAACTGTAAGTTACAAATGGTAATTCTTGTGATGAGAGTTTTGGAGGGAAAGTTTCTCTAAGCCTTGAGAATACCACCTACTCTAGAACACTCTTGAAATAGCCTGACATCAGTTATCGAAAGCACTCTCAACAAAATACTTCCTTACTCTGTTTTGATATCAAGTTTTTCTCTGCTCACTCTCTCAAAATTCGATTACTAACATCATTTTCTTGAGAAATACTGTTGTGCGTTTAGGTTCTTATTAATTTTAGATAACAATGGAGTCACCAATGACCTATGGAAGACATGTTGATTTTGAGTCCTTGAACAATAACCAGATGGACATCGAACCAAAGATTGAAGTTGCCGAATGGAAGAACTTCTTTCTGGTTCAGGAAACAGTTTACCCAAATGAAGTGTATGAATTCTGGAAGAATATAAAGATAGTGGAAGACACTCTTGTAGCAGAGGTAGATAGAGTGTCAGTTATCATAACCTTGGATTCAATCGAGAAGGCCACTGAGTGTCCATGCGTTGGAGTGAAGATTGCTTAGAAATCAAAATGGATGAATCAGGCCAGTGTCGAGAAGGCTCAAATCAGTCGAAAACTATATGGATGTAGAGACCCAATGGAGAGGAAGGCATCAAGCCTCGTACTAAAGGCTAGGGTTCTACACTTACTACTTTTCCACTGTGTTCTACTGAGGATAGGATTAAGGAATTTCATATCAACGATAGATGAACAATGTCTATTTCATCTACTAAATTGTCGACCAATAGATCTTCCATATTTGATCCTAAACTACATGAAGTTGAAAAAAGATATAAATGCCCTACATTATGGAATGATGCTGACAAGAATCTTCAAAGATTCTGGAATTGCTCTAAAATGGGGAAACAAAACGAAGACAGAAATCAAGAGCTTTATTAACGATACTACAATCAGCAAAATGGGCTTGAAGACTCTAGATAAAGATGATTCAGAGTCTGTAACAAAAGAAAGAAGTGAGGGGAGCGTACTGTGAAACGAAGCTTCAGTACGAAGGCAACTCCCACGAAGAAATCCGAATCTCAATCTACTGTAAGGATGATTACAGAGGGATTGAAGAAGTCGTTAGAAGATTCATTGAAGGATAAGACGACTTCTCAAAAAGAAAGCCAGGTGCGTCAGCTCGAGATATAAGTATGTTTTAAAAGAAAGGGAGATATACTTTCTCGGAGAAACCTAAGTAAGAGAAGAGATCACCCAGAATACGAACCCTGCGTCAACAAGAGTAGAAGAGAGATAAAGGGTCGATTCTCAGTGAAGACTCTGAAAGGGAAGCATCTTAGACAACAAGGTCTCTAGTTTCAATTTTGCAAAAGGAACCTGCAAAATTACCTACAGAGACAGAGAGGAAGAGGAAGTTGGATTTTGAGACGAAGAGAAAATCGCAACTCCAATAGAAAACTCTTCCAAGACCGGTTGAAGGAAGCATAAAGGAGAAAACCAGTAAGGGAAAAAGCACTCTAACTATTGTTCAGCAAAAGAAAGAGAGTTAAACACAGTTCAGCATAGGCTAATCCTTCTCAACCTATGAGAAAGAAAGATTTGAAAATGAAGATCATTGAAGAAGTTGAACCTGTTCAAAGTAGCAACTCTATCATCATCAAAGAAACCACACAAAGGTCAGCCAAAGTACAGTTTAAACCAATCTTAGTGAACAGTCGCTCTATGGAAAGAAATGGTTATATTGTGTTCAGTGCAATTAGAGACTACAACCATACCCTACATAGATGACAAAGCAGAGGTACACTATTCAACCTCTTACAAAAAGGACTGTAATTAGGATTGTGCCTGACATACAGCCAGGACCTCACATTGTCTGCAATGAAGACAAGGGGAAGAAGAGAATGTATCCTGAAGGGATTATAGTTGATATGATAGAAAAACAGTTAGTAGAAGAAGTGAGAAACATAGATGAGGCATGTTTTTCAGCCCAATCAAAAGGAACTTATGTTTCCCACTATATTTCAAAGGCATCAGGAAACCATTGTGATTGCTCCACCACGAATGGAATTTCTCAGGTAGTGGGCAAGATAATAGAAGGGTCGTACAAATCTGTCAGAATTGGGGAAATTAATTTCAATATAGAGACTCTTGTGCACCACATTATGCACCTTTGACCTTTGAGCTCTATAGCCTCAATTAGATATGTACTACACCTCTTTGGAAGACAAGTGCCAAGGCTACCTTAACTTGATGATCTTGATATCCCGGAAAGGAATTTATCTTTCAACCCTCCTACAATCATAATAATTGAACCAGAAGTAGTACCTTCAGAACGAGTTGATGCTACTATTGGTTTGGAAGTAGAATCACCGAAGACTTATGATGCTTTAGTTAAAGAAATTGTATAAATTCATAAAAAGATTGATGATTTACATGACTCAGTGGGTGACATACAAGAAGACGTAGCTCGATTACGAGTGTCTATGGAAGAAGGTTTTAAGTCACTTCGCACTGAGATGCAACAAATGTTCTCTACAATGATGAAGCATCTTCGGTCCTGATTTTTAATTAATAACAAATAAGGGGAGAAGAAGAACAGATAAGAAAGATAGGGGGATAAAAGAGGAGAAGAAGAAAAGAAAGAAGATAGAAAAGAAGATAGTATAGATTTGTAAGTTTTTCAAATTATATATCTTCGTGATAATAATATTCAGACATTTTTCTAAAATTATGATTATTTTTTATCATCAAAAAGGGGAAGATTGTTAAGTCAAAATGACTTTACATATAATAATTTTGATGAAAATCAAATAATAATAATGTTAGAAATTGTTGAACTATCTTAGTCAAGCGAAAGGAAGAAACATTAGACGGAAGAAAACATCAGACCGAAGAAAACATAAGAAGGAAGAAACATCAGATGGAAGAAAACATTAGACAGAAGAAACATCAAACGGAAGAAAACATAAGAGGGAAGCAAACGTCAGACTGAAGAAAACATAAGATGGAAGCAAACGTCAGATGGAAGAAAACATCAGATAGAAGAAACGTCAAACGAAAGAAAACATTAGACGGAAGAAATGTCAGACGAAAGAAAATATTAGACGAAAGCAAACGTCAGACGGAAGAAAACATCAGACGGAAGAAACGTCAGACGGAAGCAAACATTAGATGAAAGAAGAAAACATTAGACGAAAGACCCGATATTGCGTTGGATGGTTAATCAGTTAAAGTTAGTTACAGAACTCAACTTAAAAATTGTTTCTTCAAAGATAAAGAAATAAGAAGAAAGAAGCGGTTATTAAGAAGCAGTTGAAGACGAAGACTATAAATACAAGTTGGACTCGAAGACTACAAGCTTAGCATTTTTAATAAGAGCTAGAGATTTTGAAGCGAGAAATATTATTCATTGTACTAAACATTGAATGCTACTATTGTCTGTAACAAAGCTCGAAACATCTTTCAGTAGAAAGAAGAGAAGCTGATAGCCTGAAGAGGCTAAGTGAGAAAAGAATACTTGCTGTAAGAGACCTGAAGGGGCTCAATGAAAAGAATACTTGTATTTTTAGAAGTATAGTGAAATCTCATAAAGGATTTTGAGGACTAGACATAGCCTATGGTTTGGCGTGAACCAGTATAAATTTGCTGTGTTGATTCTAACTCTCAACTCTCAACTTTTACTCTTATTGTTTTTTACAAGTACTTAGAAGCGAATTGCAATACTTCGTGATACGTTTATTCAATTGTTCTAAAAAAGCAAGTTTTCAAAGAAGTTTTCAAAAAGGGGATTATGTTTTAAAAAAATATACACAATTCAATCCCCTTTCTTGTGCGTTTTGTATATCGAATATAAAGTCTATATTGATGTGTGATTTACTTCAATTGGTATCAGAGCACGGTATCCAAGAACCATCGTGACAAAGTGTGGATAAAGATCCATGGCAGAATCACACATATATATAGCTAAAGGCGCCTCTGTCACTAAACCTCCTGCGTTCAATGGATAAGACTACCATTACTGGAAAGACAGGATGCAGCTCTTCATTGAATCTACTCATATTGATCTTTAGGAAATAATAGAGAATGGACTGTATACACCGGTAGATGAAGAAGGAAATGCTATTCCAAGAATCAGATGGTCTGTAGATCAAAAAGCGAGATTCCAGCTGAATTCGAAGGCTAAGTTCTTTTTGAGCTGTGCCCTAAGTAGAAGTGAGTACGATAAAGTTCATGGATGCGACACTGCGAAAGAGATGTGGGATACGCTATCCATCGCACACGAAGGCACTAATCAAGTAAAGGAATCCAAAATAAGTATTCTTGTACACCAGTATGAGCTGTTCAAGGTGAAGGACAAAGAGTCTATCGATCAGATGTTTGAAAGATTTCAAACTATCATCAATGGACTTAAAGCTCTCAGTAGAACTTACGACAATCAAGATCATGTTCGAAAGATCCTCCGAAGTCTACCGAAGAGATGGAGACCAAAAATCATAGCTGTATAAAAAAATCAAGGATTTGAGCGTGTTGAAGCTTGATGAATTACTTGGATCCTTGAAGATACATGAAGTTGAACTTGATACATAAGATAAGCCCAGATGGGATAAATCCATAGCATTGAAGGCCGGACAGAAGAATCGTAAGAATCAAAGGAAGAGGAGCTCATTGTCGAAAGCGTTGAAGATTGAGGAAGTCAAGAATGATGACTCTAGTGAATCAGATCAAGATTTGAGCGAAGAAGATGATAAACTATCCTTTATCTCGAGGAAGATCAGACGCATGTGGAAGAAAAAGGCAAAAGGGATCAAGGAGTCCTCCTTCAAGAAGAATAGCAAAGATGAAGGAAAGAATGAGAAAGCATCCGTTATATGCTATGAATGCAATAAACCGGGACACTATAAGTCAGAATGTCCATTGCTAAAAAGAAAGCCAAAGAAGAGTAGAGAAGGCAAGAAAAGCATGATGGCAACCTAGGAAGATCTGGATTCGTCCGAATTGAATACTGACTTAGAGGCATCGGAAGAAGCAAATATTTGCCTGGTAGCTGAAGGAAAAAGTGATGAGGAGGTAACCTTAAAATTTAGTGAATTACAAGATGCATATTTAGAATTATTAGAAGATTCTCATGCAATTTTGAAGCAGTATAAATTGCTAAAGAAGAAGTGCGTAGAAAACTTGAAAAACACGCAAGTGTTAGAAAAGGAGAATGTCTGCTTAAAGAAACAAGTAGACGAGATGAAGAAAAAGGTAGTTGTAGATAGATCTGAAGAGATTAATCAGCTGAAGCAAAGGATTAACAGTCTTTCAGCTGATCTCTCAACATTTACGAAGAGTACGAGAAAAATGAATAACATGTTAGAAAGATATGGACACCCTAATGATAAAACTAGATTAGGGTTTGCTAAAAACCATACTCAGCATAAAAAGAATTCTGCTCCTTATAAGAAAAAATTTCATCAGCTGCATCATCATCATACTATGAATTATGTTAGAACTAACCCTAAAGGACCCAAAAAAATCTGGGCACCTAAGAGAAAAATAATATCTCCTGCAGATATCCTTCCTTGGAAGAAGCAGCCAGCACCATTGGTACTTAGACAGTGGATGCTCGCGACACATGACGAGAAGAAGGTCTATGTTCCTAGATCTTCAGTAT
>JANZLX010170493.1:0-13376 GCA_025531955.1 Erythroxylum orinocense
TCTCGGCCAGCGAGCACCAGGCAGGTGCTCGGCTACCGAGCTCTAGACGCTCGGCAGGGATCAGGAGCTATTTTCGTATTTAATTGAATTTTTGTTTTAGTTAGTCAGGTCTCGGCCAGCGAGCACCAGGCAGGTACTCGGCCAGCGAGCACCAGGCAGGTGCTCGGCCAGTGAGCACCAGACAGGTGCTTAAATTCGAATTAGTCAAGTCTCGGGAAGGGGTCTCGGTAGGGTTCATTTCTCGGGACCGTCGGGCTCCGGGAGCGGGGTCCGACACTATTTTGCTCATAATTACTTGGCATAGTGAATTAAGTCACTATTTCAACTAATTCCAAATATCTGACAAACTGATCTTTTAAAGTCCCGAAACACCATGTTTGTCATGATATTCACTCCACAGTCAAATTTAACTATCTTGATGAATTTTTCCAATTGGTTCTTAACCTTCAGTCTTTAAGTAAAAATATATAATTGTAACGGGAATAATCATCAACAAATATCATAATACATTTAAATTTCCTTTTCCTAGAGTTAAAATTTAATTTATTACTAATATAATAAATTCAAAAAATGGAAAATTTCATTTGGCAATTGCTTTTCTTTAGCCTACGGTTATTAAGCTTGGTTCATAGTTCAGATAAATTTAGAAAACGCACTAATGATAGAAACCATACTTCTAGAATTGTGTTCTCATCTTCAAAAAGTCATTAGCTAGATTCGTAATTAATTTCATATCTTAAAAAGATAAATCAAATATATATACTTTGGTGCCAAGAAAACTACTCCAGAGATAAGGTCAAGGTCTACCGAATCCCATATTTGATGCAGCAATAAATCTGCGGTGTTCCTGAGAGATCATAGCCGTCGGAGCGCAATACTAAAATGCCAGATCAGTAAAGTCAAAGAGGATGCCTAACGTACAAGGAATGCATCCAGTTTAACCGTGCAAGAAATAAAACTTGTGAATACGATCTTCTTCTTTTCTCTTTTTATTTGAATATATTTTTACGAGGTATTTTAGAAAGGCTTTAATTATGAGTTGGCGCCTTTAAACTATCAATTTTTAAATTAATTCTATATTTAAATTACCTTTAGATATTTATTTCTACTTTTTTAAAAACTAATTTGTATAAGAATGATCTTTTGTACAACCACTAACTAACATTATCAATTAATTAATCATCACATAATTACTATCTATGTTTCTTTGTATAAAGAATTGATAAGGACAAGCTTTTCAAACATTTGAAGGAGATTTGGTTAGATCATTAGACATATATTAAATCTTAAACTCGAATTTTCTAAGAGGATTCAAAATAAAGAAAACTCCAATTACTTTGACAAGGAAAGAGAGAGACGTAAACGGACTTCTTTTTTTCTCCGAAAACCCAAATAAATCAAAATCAAAATCAAACTCTTCTCTTCATTATCCATTCTCTCTCTTCAACT
Organism: Erythroxylum orinocense; assembly: GCA_025531955.1. NCBI lineage: Eukaryota > Viridiplantae > Streptophyta > Magnoliopsida > Malpighiales > Erythroxylaceae > Erythroxylum > Erythroxylum orinocense. The sequence continues at coordinate 1,450 of JANZLX010170493.1, forward strand.
GCGATTTTCTCTTTATCTCAACATTTCCCCCTGTATCATATGGTTTGATGTTGATTTTCTACATCTTTTATTTATTTTTCTACTGATTTAAGGGAAGAAAAAAACATTCTTTTTGTAAATTCTTTTCAATCTTCATTACCGTACAAATCCCAACTTATCTTTTATCGTTTGGAAATCAGAACTTCAAAATTGAATCGGTGTTTTGTTTTAATCCGTTCTTTGTAGCTGTTTTCTTGTTGGAAGGAAAAACCCCATATACCAAAAGGGGCAGTTTTTGTAGCTGAAGCTTGGCAGTAGTTTGCTTCTATTTGGAGTCTATTTCTGGAATTTACTTGGTTTTTGAATCCATAGTTTAGTTAACATGGACTCACTTGTGGCCTGAACATAACTTTTTTGGGGTGAAGTTTTGTTTTTTGAATTTTTTGGTTTTCATCTTCAAGAAAAACAGGTTGCTGTTATGCTTAAAGTAGAAATTGGAGAATCGGGAATTTTAGCGATTTGGGTGTTGATTGCCTTTGTATTTTGGGTTTTGGGAACTATTATGAAGAATAGTAGCGATGTGCAGCAACAGCAGCACAACAAGAATTCGCATGGACGAGTCAATAGTGGGTTTCTTCCAAGCTCGTTTCGGGCGATTTCCAGCTACTTGAGGATCGTTTCGTCGGGGGCGTCCAACGTTGCGAAGTCTGCGGCTTCGGTGGCACAGTCTATTGTGGACAGAGATGATGACGCCAACCACAATCAGGTAGAAGAAGTGAAATTTTGTACTTGCTTTTTGTCTATTCTCCTAGAATTTGGAGGGATGCAGGAGATTTTTAGCTTTTCCATGTTGAATTAGTTGGTTTGTATTTTGCTTGAGGAGAGCATATTTCCAGCATGAATTTTGATGTGTATAAAATTCTGAGTAATGATAGAGGAAGTATCGTTGTGCCTTGTTGAGGTGGGGGAAAATTTGACAAATATTTACTCCAAATTGCAACGCAAATGTGTTGGTTGACTAATTTACCTAGTTGCTGGTTATGAATGGTTCTGTCATATAACAGAATACTGATTAGTAGACATCAGTACGCAACTTGATATGATTATAAAGCTTGAAGGGTTTGTTCTTTCATAAGTTCAGTTTGAGGAGACTGAATGTTCTAGCATGTTCCCTTGGCATGTGCTGTGAAAGTTTGGTGTTAGTTGATGATATCATGAGATTTGCCGAGTGGCTTGCACAGTGCTGGTCTAATAATCTGGACTTTTTGGCCAACACAGTGCTGGTCTAATAATCTGGACTTTTTGGCCAGTGCTGTGATTTGATTGGCAATTTTATAGACTTTGAGAATTCAATATTGCAATCATATACTTGTCAGAAGTTGAATTTTTAATGAGTATGAGAACAAATGATAGCTGGTGGAAGAATGGTTTGATCTGATTAATTTATTGAAAGCGAGCAATTTTACCTTTGATTAGGCATAGAACTAATGGACCAGTGTTCGCATATATTTCTGATTTCCTGTTTACCAAAAATAAATAAATAAATAAAAGTAACGGATCCATTCTTCTAAACCTGAATGAGCTTAGAATCTTGTTGGTAAAGGATACATGGTAACACATTTGCATGTGAAATCTAATTTTGTGAGACATTTAGCTCATATTTTTCACGATTTAGTTTATGAACGGTTTTAACCAAATCAACATCCTCCTTTAAGTTGAGACAACTGGACTAAACTTTCTGGATAAGATGAGCTTTTTACTTGTTCATTTTGAGAAATGGATGATCTATGAACTCGGAACTCGATTTTCAGAAGCATTTAAGCTGTGTGAATGGAGATCTTTAGTTCTCATATGAATGACGTGGATTATTGTTCTCAATTTGACACTTCATATTGCATTAAGTAGAGACATTTTATTGAAGCATCTAGATTCTTACTGAAATTGAAAGTTTTAGCTCAATGTGATTTTGGAACATCTGTAATTATATAAAGGATAGTTTCTGGAGTGCTAACTTTTCTCTCTCTCTCTCTCTCTATTCCTCAATCCTTCCCTCCCTCTTATTTCTCGTTCTTTTTCCTTGTTCATTTAGGTTTCTTATGGATGTTCTTCTCAATAGTGGTTTCCTCGTACTCTCCTGCTCCCATCTATTGATGGTTAATTGATGCCATATAGATTCATTGACTTTTTCCTCTAACATTTTTCACTCTAAGTTCTGACAGTTCTGATTAATCTCATACCGTGTTTAATGCTATGCAGATTCTCTGGGCTGGGTTTGACAAGTTGGAGTGTGAGAGTGGTGTAATTAGACGTGTTTTGCTATTAGCATATCGATCTGGTTTCCAGGTGTGGGATGTTGAAGAAGCAGATAATGTCCGTGATCTTGTGTCCAGAAATGATGGTCCTGTTTCATTCTTGCAAATGCTACCAAAGCCAATGGCATCAGATAGATCAGAAGACAGGTTTGCAGAAAGCCGTCCTCTTTTGGTAGTTTGTGTTGATGGGAGTGCCATTGGTGATATAAATCTTCAGGATTGTTCAAGAACTCCATGTAATGGTACTAGTCTGAACTACAATGACTCTCGTTCTGGTTGTGTTGTGCCAACTGTAGTGCGGTTCTATTCCATGAGATCTCAATCATACGTGCATTTCCTCAAGTTCAGATCAGTTGTTTATTCTGTGAGGTGTAGCTCTCACATTGTAGCTATTTCTCAGGCATCTCAGGTATGTTTGCTTATGGTTTCTTTTTTTTTTTTATAGAAATCTTTAATCTCTCTCTATTAAATTGTGAGGATTATGCTTTATGCCCTGCAGATACATTGTTTTGATGCCACTTCGTTTGAGAGAACGTATACAATTGTTACAAATCCCATAATTATGGGTTCTGGAGGTATAGGATATGGGCCTCTTGCAGTTGGTCCGAGGTGGTTAGCTTATAGTGGAACTCCTGTTCTTGTTGCCAACTCCGGATGCCTTAGCCCAGAACACCTGAGACCATCTGCAAGTTTTTCTGGTTATTCTTCAAATGGGAGTTTGGTTGCACATTATGCAAAAGAATCAAGCAAGCAACTTGCTGCTGGAATTGCGACCTTAGGAGATATGGGATATAAAAAACTGTCTAGATATTACACAGAGCTTTTACCTGATTCTAATGGTACTATTCAATCGGGTAATGGTCATTTGCAAGATGCAGATAGTATTGGAATGGTATGTATAGTATTTTTTTTTTCATATGCAAGTGAAAATTTCACTATTTTGCCGTTCTAGTTGGAAAAGTTTTAGAAAACATTGTTCCTTTATTCTTCATGGCGGCGTTGCACTGTAAGAATAAACAGAAGATAACACATATACAAAGATTTTAGAAAAGAGACATGTTATGTGATTCAGCAAGTTATACCTAATTCCATAGGCTTTCACAATGATGGAAATGAGTAACATAGCCCTTTTTATACCTTAGGGTCATTCCTTTTACAACATGGACAAAAATCAAATTGCAAAGACACCCCTCAATATTCCTCCAGTGAGGAAAACCTTTACACGGTCATAGCACAGTACCAGGAGCACCGGGGTTAAATATAGTCTCTATTAAAGTATGAGCCACAACTCAATGCACAAACATTATTCCTATTTTCATTTCTTCAAAGAGGTGGCTGCTTAAAATGTTCTTGTCATGTGCGCGATTATTCTTGCATTTTGCTTACTTGGTCTCTTTTTCTCTTTGCTCTTTTCCTAGGTTGTTGTCAGAGATATTGTTACTAAACTTGTTATCACCCAGTTTAGGGCACACAAAAGTCCTATTTCAGCCCTGTGCTTTGATCCTAGTGGGATGCTTTTAGTGACGGCTTCTGTTCAGGGTCATAACATAAATGTTTTCAGAATAATGCCTACACTCCTCGGAAGCTCATCATCTGGTGATGCTGGTTTCTCTTATGCACACCTTTACAGGCTACAACGTGGATTTACAAATGCAGTATGCTTTGTCTTTTCTGTCAATATGATGTTGATGTGCTTGGTGCTTGTGTGACTGGAATTGATATTATCTCCAAAACTATTCTCAGGTTATACAGGACATCAGTTTTAGTGATGATAGCAACTGGATAATGATAAGTTCCTCCAGGGGGACAAGTCATTTGTTTGCTATTAATCCCTTGGGTGGATCAGTCATCTTTCAGCCTTCTGATGCCAGTTACACCATTCAAAATGGTGGATCAGGTGCAATGGCTAATGCGGCTGTTCGCTACCCACCTAATTTAGGCTTACAAGTGCATAATCAACAGAGAGCCTTTGTACCTGGTCCCCCAGTTATACTCTCTGCAGTCAGTAGAATAAGGAATGGAAACCATGGTTGGAGAGGCACCGTTACTGGTGCTGCAGCAGCTGCAACAGGAAGGCTGACCACAGTTTCAGTTGCCACTGCTTCTTCATTTCATAACTGCCAAGGCAACAACGGCTTGGATGACTCTTCTTTGAAGACGAAGTACCACCTTCTAGTGTTCTCTCCTTCTGGTTGTATGATACAGTTTCTGTTGCACGTATCAGCTGATGTAGACTTAACAACCAATTTTTCTGGGACAAATTTAACTTGTGAATCAACTGCTGAAAGTGATTCAAGGTTAGCAGTTCAGGCAATCCAGAAGTGGAATATATGCCAGAAGAAAAACTGCAGGGATCAAGAAGATAATCTTGACATATATGGGGAGCATGGGATTTTTGACAGCAATAAGATATATCCTGAATACACAGGAAAAGGAAATGGTATTCACTCTGAAGGAAGGGTTGTTGGCGTGCAGACAAAAAAGTGGGATGAAAAACATCATTTTTATATTTCGGAAGCTGAACTGCAGATGCATGAAGCTCGTGCACCATTATGGGCAAAAGCTGAGGTACTTCTTTGTAGTCTGGGACAAGAAAAAGCTTGAAAGTTATATTATGTTTTCTTGCATTCTCATTTAACACGTTCTTTGTGCTTGTCAATTGCTTTCCAGATATACTTGCATTCAATGATAATGGAACATTCACGGTTGGATGAAGAAGTTAAGTGTGGGGAAATTGAGATTGAAAGGATTCCAACTCGCATGATTGAAGCTAGATCCAAAGATTTGGTTCCAGTTATGAACAACCTACATAAAGCAAGGATCCAACATTTAAGGTACACTAAAAATCTTGATATTTGATAGCTTTCTTTATTCGACGGGTAAAAGTTTTCCTATAATAAAGGGAATGATATCTTTATGAGTACCTAAAGAATATTAAGAATCCTCAAGGTTGAGAACTGAATTTGACCCCTTTAAGAATCTGGTGACTGTCGTTGTGTGTACGCTTCTGGGTAGAAAACTTTTTGTTGTTGTAAGAAATCTGAAGAATATATGGAAAACTGCTTTGTGTGGTAAGCTTTCATGTTTGCTTTTGAACGTTATTATAAGGTCTTTCTATTCAACAATTGAAGAATGTTAAATTACCAATTTGAACATTAATATCTTACCCAAGCTAGAACAGAAAACAAACAGTGTCTGAATTGATAGGGAGATCAGCTGCACGCTTTTTTCTGCGATTAGAAAATGCAGATCTCATGATACAATGGGATTGAGTTGCTTGATCTTGAGGATAAGATAGTATATTGAGAAAAAATACTTTTCTCTATGGTGGTACTCGATCCTTTTATTCCAAAGTGCTATATCTGGCTAGATTCGTACTTGTTGCATACATTAAGCAATGCGGTTTCTCAGTGATCTTGCGAATTCCCTTTATCTGGATCATGACTCGGGAACTTTTCTACCAACGATTTGCTCCCCCTAGCTGGTACTGTGGATGACTGATCATTTTTATTAGTATGTTTGTTATGTAGGCTTCTAATTATTTGTATACGGATTCATTTTTTTGTGGAAAGGTGAGATAGATATAGGAATAATTTGAAATGTTATCTCTCATGTGCAGAGTTCCTGCTATGGATTCCAATATTAACGGGCATGTGTCATATCAGAAGTCTGGAGTGTCTGAAAACAGCAAGTTTTCACATAGGAGCAGCTTTGGATCTCTGGACTTAAAGACTGACAGCAGGCGTGGAGGAGCTGGAATTCAGAATGGATATGAAGAAACTGGGTCTAATGGACGTCACGCATTGATGGAAACCGTGGGCTCTGTAAATAACAATAACAGCCCTGAGGAAAATACACAGCTTGAGTTTGTAAATAATAGAGAGGCATTAAGAGCAGAGGGTCACCTCAAGTTTGTAAACAGCATTAATGAAGGCTTGAAAATCGAGAATCATTTTGAACATGAAGGTGATGAGTTTGATTAAAAGGTAATTCCACTTTTTCCACGTTTAATCTTCTTAACACGTAAAATTTTGGAAGACTCTGGTGGTTGGTTTTCCGTCTTTTCATTAGCAGCTATGGGATTTTTGTTTTATCTCTGGATTCACTGATACACAATCGTGTCGGGTGCTGAACACCGCATTTTTTTCATTCAGGTGTGCGCTTATTCTTTAATTTGGCCTGATGGATTCATTAACCATATGGTGAGGCTTTGGGGAAGGTTCCAGTCTTCTGTGGACTGTGAAGCAGTAACTGTGGATACTATGTTGTTGGGTTTGACGACTTCTGTATATAAAAGAAAGACAGGTTGATAACAAATATATCACGTTGTAATATGTAAATAATAGCATTAACTTTGAAACTCTTCTTCAGTGCTCACGTTTCATATTTATTATGCCATGGTTCATTGAGTTCATAGAATTGTAATGCTATGGTTGATCTGAAGAGTAATAGCGTTTTGGAGTCCCTAATCAGTATAGCTTGATCCCCTTCTTTCTACCTAGAAAGAGTAGAAACTACTGTTGAGAGCTAAAGGAGCATGGAAGTTAGGTTAATCATCATTTTAGAGATTAGAAGACAAATGAAATGGCTAAACCTAAATTAACTGCTAAGCCATATGATCACGAGATGCCATCATCTCCACCTTTTTGTGTTTGCTCATTGATCATGGGTAGCTTCCTTTGTATATATTCGCAATACCAGATCTATAAAATAAATTGCTGAGTGTAGTTATGTGGTTTTGGTAGGTAACGAAGTTGGTGCATTTACAACAGTCGGATTTTAAAATTGCTAAAATGAAATTAACAATTCTCTGATTGTGTCACTCCAGCTTTACATTTGTTTAACATTTCTTATGGGACTGAATTTTTTTTTCCCCTTCATAACAATTCATGGATTAAATATAAGACATCTAAGTAGAGAGAGTTCTCTCCTCCTCTTTTTTGACCCTTTTTTGTCCTTCAATTAAAAAAAAAAGAAGAAGAACGACAGGTTCTCTCTTAGCTATACGCCAGGCCACTATATGATCAACTCCAGCCAGTGAATTTGCATTTTTTGGTACGTTTTTTGGATTTGTCACATAATTTCATCGACATTTTTAAGGCGAGTTGTACAGAAATAACAATTTGTCTAAGGAATTTATTGTAAAACATGGATTAGAATAGGTATCCTTTAAATGAAAAAGAATTTAACAAAAAGATAATGCTTTGTTTTATCAGACAAAAAAGAAAGAAAGGAAAACTAGAAATGGGTCTGATTATTAATGAATTCGTGTCACAAAATGACGCAGCCCCATCATTTTCTTCATTGATCTGTTGTAGAAGGAGGAGTTTCCTGCATTCCTACTCCAAGTAGACCAGTCACAGTTATACAGAAGAGATTAATACCGATATCAGAGAGAGGGTCACTTTCTATTTAGAAGTCCTGTAATGTCAAAGTCCAAACTCCTATGCCACAAAGACTTCATGTGGAGGCAAAGCTAAGTAACACCAAACAAAGCTATGAGAGTTGCTTGCTCGTTTTTTATTTTCTTCAGGATCTTCTCTTCCAACTCCCCTCCTTCAGTACCAAGCCAAACTCAAAACCACAAAAACAATACACAGCCTCTTCTAAGTCACATGTCTCTTTCTCCTTAACAACCCCTCCTTTCCCTGTGGTATATTAAAACACCGTGAAAAGTTTGAATTTATACAAGTCTAGCCTAAGTACTAAGCAACTTTAGGTAGCAGACATCTATCCTTATCCTTAAACTCCTATCAAAGCCTGCTACATGGGTTCTTACCATCATCATTGCTTCTTCTCTAAATGAGAAATTGTTGTCCTACGAAATAGCCCAACGCTGTAGACGAGAGAAGTGTTGGGGTGCTGCTGCTTTCTTCTGTCGAGGTGGCCAAGTGAAAATGCAGCTTCACATATCTCCAAGTTTGAGGCACGTCACAGTGCTTCCAGGGAAAGGTGTTAGAGAATTCATCAAAGTGAAAGTTAGTGGGAGACGAGTTTCATATCGAATACTCTTCTACTCACTCCTCTTCTTCACATTCCTTCTGCGTTTCGTATTCGTTTTATCTACTGTTAACACCATTGATGGAGATAGCAAGTGCTCCACCATAGGTAACGAAAACATTCCATTCCATTCAAAAATGCATGATCATTACGTACTATTTTTTCTTAGTTCGGTTGGTATGTCTATGAAACTCCACTTGGTTTCGAGTCCTCACATGAAACAAGAAAAAGAACAGAAGGGTATCGTATGTGACACTGCAATCCGAATGATTATTACATAGGTGTTTAATGATGTTCGAATGCATAGACAACTGGTAATATTTGTTCTTGCCTTCTTGGTGATTAGCAGCAATATTGGTGTCATAGCTTGAAGAACATGCGCTCACAAAACCAAAAAGAAAAAAAAAAAAAAACTACTACTTCCGTAGTAAATCTTAAATATCACCTGTCACGAATTATTTAAAGTGATTGATATTAAGATTTTTAGGGGAAAACACAAGCTTCACCACTTGAGTGAGTCAAAAACATTGTCGCAGGCGGTTATATGTGTCTGAATCTATCGTATATCATCATGTCGTTTCTGCCTCGAAAGTACCGTACCGCGCCGGTCGTGAACCTGATGTGTGATGTTTGGGACTATTAGGTACAGGAAATAGGGTAGATATCATGTAAATAACATGTTTCTTTTTCAGAAAGATAGTAGAGATTCCAGTAGAAATCCTTGCAAATTTTGGTTAGGATCTGATTAGCCGTACTAATCCCATCACATTGATATGTTTCTTTCGTTGCATGCATATGGATATGGTTCCAAGAAATGTCTGGACTTTTTCTGTATCAGGAGATGATTAGGTTGCTTAATTCTGTCTCAAGTTAGGTTGCTTGATGACTGCAAAGATTAAAATTGGAGGTTGGACTGACATATCCCACCACCTAATCACACATAACAACAGGGCTTAATAAACCCACATGAAATGTGATCAAGAAGTTAAATAATAAGAGCTACGATACTTTAAAAGACTTTTGGTTCAACTGTACTTGTTCACTATAGCATGGGTGTAATTTCCACCAAACAGTGATTAGAATAGTAAGAACATAAATTATGGCTGATTATTATAGCTTTAGTTACCGGCTGGTCCTACTGTTTATTCCAATTGGCAGGTTGTCTGGGGAAAAGATTAGGACCAAGATTACTTGGGAGAAGGCTTGATTCAGCTGTAAATGTCGTAACCCTCTTCTTGGTTTGTTTTGCGTTCTGAAATCTGGTGGTATCAGTTTATTGACTAATTGGTACATTTTGCTTCGACTCTCTACAGGTCCCTGATGTAATATACCAAGTACTGGACGAACCAATTGGCAAAGATGAGTTAAAAGGAAGAGATGATATCCCTCAAACTTTAGAGGACTTCATGACTGAAGTAAAGGACAAACAGTTAGATGCACAAACTTTTGCTATCAAGCTCAGGCAGATGGTATCTGTATCTTCTCTCATTGTTTTTTTCTCTGTTCTTCTAAATTCAATCCATGTTTTAAACTAGTTCAATAATCTTGCTTTAGTGATTTACAATACTAGGTTGGTTCGATTATCTTTTTTGTTTTCCTTGATTTTCAGGTATCTCTACTTGAACAAAGGACTAGAACAGCCAAAATACAAGAATACCTTTACAGGCATGTAGCATCAAGTAGCATACCAAAGCAACTTCATTGCCTTGCTCTTAGGCTAGCCAACGAGCACTCCAACAATGCAGCTGCTCGCCTCCAGCTTCCCTCGCCAGAGCTAGTCCCTGCACTCGTCGACAACTCCTACTTCCACTTTGTCCTTGCCTCAGACAATATTCTGGCTGCTGCTGTTGTTGCTGCTTCACTTGTCCAAAATGCTTTACGCCCTGATAGATTTGTACTACACATAATAACAGACAAGAAAACTTATTCACCTATGCAGGCATGGTTCTCATTGCACCCTTTATCGCCTGCAATTATTGAAGTCAAGGCGTTGCATCATTTCGATTGGTTTACCAAGGGTAAAGTTCCAGTTTTGGAAGCTATGGAGAAGGATCAGAGAGTTCGGTCACAGTTCAGAGGAGGATCATCTGCAATTATTGCAAATAATACAGAAAAGCCCGTTGTAATTGCAGCAAAACTCCAAGCTCTTAGTCCCAAATATAATTCCATGATGAATCACATCAGAATCCATTTGCCAGAGGTAATACTGCTTCATTTATATTTCCTAACACAAGTTTTACGAGTCGGTAGCTGAATTAACTTCCAATATTTGCAGCTGTTTCCAAGTCTAAGCAAAGTAGTGTTCTTGGACGATGACATAGTTGTGCAGACTGATCTTTCTCCTCTTTGGGATATTGACTTGAATGGAAAGGTTAATGGAGCAGTAGAAACCTGCAGAGGAAAAGATAGGTTCGTAATGTCCAAGCGGTTCAAGAGCTACTTAAACTTCTCTCATCCTTTGATCGCAAAGAATTTTGATCCCAGTGAATGTGCATGGGCATATGGCATGAATATTTTTGATTTGGAAGCTTGGAGGAAGACTAACATCAGCCTTACATACCATTATTGGCTCGAACAGGTAGGTGACTACACGGGAAATTCTTTGATCAAACTTTTCTCTCTCTAGTTCAGATCTTGAAATATGGAAAATTCTCTCAAATATGGTTTTACATGATAGCTTAAAATTTAACATGATACATAGATAAGATAAAGCCAGTTGAGGATATTTGGTTTCTAACTTACCCTTTCCCCTAATCAGCTTACAAATATGTAAGATTCTCAGTCTTAACTCGAAATGGAGCTCTGTACAGTGACCAATAAAACTAAAATTCATTGAGATTATAATGAATTATTTAAGGAGATTATAATGAATTATTCATGTAGTCTTGATCTTAGGAAGTGTTTCTTTTCAATGATTTATAGGCCTATATTCAGTATTCTCATGATTGCAAATTCGTTTGCATTTTGTTCATGCAGAACTTGAAGTCAGACTTGAGCTTATGGCAATTAGGAACATTGCCACCAGGTCTAATAGCATTCCATGGTCATGTCCATCGTATCGATCCATTCTGGCACATGCTGGGACTAGGCTACCAGGAAAATACAAGTATTGCCGCTGTTGAGTCAGCCGGGGTAATCCACTTCAACGGCCGAGCAAAGCCTTGGCTAGACATCGCATTCCCTCAACTCCGACCATTGTGGGCTAAGTACGTCAACTTCTCTGATAAGTTCATCAAAGGGTGTAATATAAGAGCTTTTTAGTATTTAAATTTTGGCGGAGAAAAATGTCAGAATGTTTCTGATAGAATTATCTATTCATATATGAGGAGGGGGGAAAGAATACGAAGAGGAGAGAGTACTTCCTAGGCCTGCAATACATAAACATCCTCAGGAATCTTTTCCTCTTCACTGTTTTTCACTTTTTTCGTATAGCTCATACGTATTATACAGGCATTATGTGATTGCCACTAGCTTCTCTCTCAGTTCCTAGAGAAACATCTTGAATGCCAAAATTTCTTAGCTTTTCCTGTAACAAGAACAAGCAAGAAACAAGTTAGAAAAGAATCAAGCATTAGCATAAATATGCAGCAAGCAGAAAGAAGAAAATTGTGAACTTAAATGAGCATAGAAGTTGCA
>JANZLX010170556.1:0-13368 GCA_025531955.1 Erythroxylum orinocense
AGTATACATGGCTCAACCACCTGGATTTGAGGACAAGAAGTGCCCTGAATATGTCTGTAAGTTGAATAAGGCATTGTGTGGGTTGAAACAGGCTCCTCCAGCTTGGCATTCAAGACTCAGCAGTAAACTGCAAGAAATTGGATTTATCTCATCAAAGGCATATGTCTCATTGTTCGTCTACAATAAAGATGGAATTATAGCTTATATGCTTATTTATGTAGACGATATAATTGTTGTTAGCTCCTTAGATCAATTCACAAGCACTCTACTACAAAAGCTAAAGTCTGAATTTGCAGTTAAAGATTTGGGAAAGCTTTATTATTTCTTAGGAATACAAGTTAATTATAGTCAGGGAAGCATCATTTTGACTCAGAAAAAATATATTAATGAAATTTTACAAAAGATGGGCATGAGTAATTGCAAATCAGTGAGCACTCCAATGACTACTTCGTAGAGATTGCAGAAAGGTCAAGGAGAAGCCTTGGATGAAGATGAAGCTTTCAAATATTGAAGCACTGTTGGAGCGTTACAATATCTAACACTCACTCATCCTGACATTTCCTATGCAGTAAACAAGGTATGCCAGTACTTGCATTATCCAACAAAGATACATTGGATTGCTGTGAAGAGGGTATTAAGGTACTTGAAGCATACAAATGATGTTGGTTTAATTATTTGAAAGTTGAATTCAACACTGCTTAGTGCCTTTTCGGATGCAGATTGGGCAGGCTATGCTGAAGACAGAAGATCAACTAGAGCTTTTGCTATATTTTTTGGTCCAAACTTGATATCTTGGAACTTTAGGAAGCAATCTACAGTTTATAAATTCAGTACTGAATCAGAATACAAGGCTTTGGCCAATGCTATTGCGGAATTAATTTGGGTTCAATCTATACTTGGTGAATTGGGAGTTTATCATAACAAACCACCTTGTTTGTGGTGCGATAATCTGGGGGCAACGTATCTCTCTGCAAATCCAGTATTTCATGCAAGGAAAAAACATATAGAAGTTGACTTTCATTTTGTGAGAGAGAGTGGCAGCAAAAGCATTAGAGGTTCGATTCATATCGTCCTAGGATCAAATTGCTGATATTTTTACAAAACCCCTTCCAGTTCAATAATTTTCAGAATTACGTCACAATCTGAATCTGTGTTCAAACAGATTAGATTGAGGGAGGCTATTGGAAGTTTTGAGAATCTTTGCTAAATCTTTGACTTAGCCGTGTAATCCTTAGACTTTAGGTGTTAGGTAGATAGTGGCGCAATAGGTGTCAGGTAGATAGTGGCGCATATCTCTTGATAGTGACGTATATCTCTTGTTTCATTTTTTTGTTCCTTGATTTACGGCGTGTACAACTAGTATATAGACAATGAGAATCAGCATGTGATTTCGTGTGGGTCATCTTCTTATCTGAATACATAACTTCTCTAGCAAGTTTTATACTTACTTCTTACAGGTTAAAGATAACTTATAATGGAAAACTCATATATATTCCTAAATGACAAGTCCTCATAGCATATACATTCCTATAAGAATAACCTATAAGGAATATAAAGCAGAATATTTCGCTGCTTTTATTGATAGTGGTTTAGGAGCATTTTTATATAAAACAGATTATTTTCCGATAGAATATCATAAAGATTTACCTATTATAAAAGGTAGAGATATATCTAATAATATTATAGAAATAAATAGAAGTATTGAATAATCGATAATTTTATTAGGATCATTCTTAATAAAATGTCCACCATTTTATTTTCATAATATTGGTACCGATATATTATTAGGAAATAATTTTCTACAATTATTTCATAAAATCACTTTTGATATAGTAGCAAATCAGATAATATTTTTACCCCTCGTCATCACTTGATAATCGTTAAGCGCCTAAAACGAGCTTATGCTAAACCATTCCTTATTTCCTTTGTCCCCCGCACAGCCCATCGTGGTGATCTAGGTTATACGTAAAAACTGATTTTTCCAAAAACTAAACCTTTATTACAATATTAGATCAAATTAAGGCAACTTGACACTGAAATAGATAAAGTTAGATCAAAACTAGAACAATGTTATACAAAAAATCCTTTAAAATTTGGGATAAAAATTAGTTATATGTTAAATTAGAAATGATATATAAGACTAAAATAATACGAGTAAAATCTATGAGATATAATAATGAAGATCAAAAAGAATTTAAGATACAAATAAAAGAACTATTGGATTCATGATTTATTAGATCTAGCCAATCACCTCATAGTTCACCTGCATTCATAATAAGAGGTCATGCAGAACAAGTTAGAGGCAAGGCACAAATGGTAATAAACTATAAAAAATTAAATGATAATACAGTGTTGTAACACCCGGTATCTGATTTACCCGTTACACACAAAAAAAACAGTGTGAGCTATAATTTTTGGTGACATCAAATTAATGATGTTTGACACTTTTTTTGGTGGTCACAGGAAATTGTTTGAGCGGATTTCAGTACAAGAGGGGCATTTTTGTAAATAATGAACAAAGTGGGTTATAAAAGAAGCTAACAACAAACAAGACAAAAACTTGTCTTTCTTCTCCTCCCTCACCTACGAGAAATCACCATGGAAGCTCTGTTTCAAGGTTTTCAACCTTTGTAACAAGAATGTGAAGGAGAATCAAGTCAATCAATCAATACAATGATGATATGGTTGTCTTAGTGACAGAAAAGAGAACATAAATTATTTATCACCTCGATAATCTTTTACCAATGGACATTAAAGTTATGGAGAACAATTAGTTCGTTTAGATTTGTCATCTAAGGCTAGTATAAATACTTTATTAAATGAATTAAGATCTCAATATGATGCAAAAGTAGAAAATAATAAAGATAGAGAAGCAAGAATACCAGATTATAAGCTCATAATGTATTTTCTGTTAAAACAATTACAGATTCTTAAATATATGAGAAATTCTCGATATGAAAACATGACCGTACTAGATTTTAAGTCAACCGAAGCCGCAGAAAATGACCCCCCATCCTAAAATGGTATCAGAGATATACTAGAGCCACTTAAACTCACATAAAATGGATAAAGAATTTAAAATATTAAAAGAACAAGAAAATTCATTAAAAATAGATAAAGAGATAATTGAAATACAAAAAATGATAATTTATTACGGGCAAAAAATTTTACAATATTGTGAGCAAATGACTCTTGATTTAGAAGCAATCATAAATCATAAAACTAGTAATAAAAAAAGAAAAACAGATTATTACTATAGAACAGAAAGATATAGAACTAATTAAAAGTCCTTTTATTGTTCATTTAGATAAATTAAAAGATGTCAATAAATAGTTCTGATAATGATCAAGATCTTTTGTCTGATATGGATAATTTGGTAACATAAATTGGAAATTTAGATCTTCAAGATAATTTTATAAATATTAAACCAATAGGAATAAAAACTGAAAATCGAAATATAACAAATATACCAACTTCAAGTAAAGATCCATATATACAACAAAGACAAAGTCAGAGTTTTAATAGACCAGTAACTGGATATGCAGGATTACTGTATACTGCAAATAGTTTAGAAAAGTATACACCCTATGAAAAATGAAAGCCGATACAATAAATCCATTTGGAATTTATTTAGATTTAGACTGTATTGCTAATATTGAAGAAGCAATAGATAAATGGGAAACTGCACTATGAATAGCTGTTGTAGTAAATAAAATGAATTTTGAGATAGCTAAAGGATTTATGGGAAAAAACATTATTAAATAATGCACAAAGATTTTGGTAGAACTTAAATGAAGAAACCAAGCAATCAATATATGTTAACCCAGATACTTTTATAACAAAAGTAGTTGAAACATTCAGATTAGAATTCCATGGTGAAGGAAAGTATGTGAAAGATCCTAGTACTATAACTCGAAATACCACTGCTTTAATACGATTAAAATTATGTGATATATGTGAAATAGAAAAATATATTTGTGTTTTTCAAGATTATTATTATCATATTTATAATCAAGTTTCAGATACTAGTAATTATTTACCTTTATTTTGTGCTAAGATTCCAGATCCTTGGGGATCAAAATTAATAGATACATATAATCCAGAAAATATAAATACTTTAGGGAAGAGAATAGAACATGTAAGAGATAAATTCAGTAGTTGGTGTGCTGATGCTATCTTGGCTAGAGCTAGTAAAGGATTAAAGAAAAGAATTTCATTATGTTGTGATAAGCCTAAAATGCCAATCATGATAGGATGTGATAGTTCTTACTATTACGAAAAGATAAAAGAAAATATAAAAAGAAAAAACAATATAAACAAAGAAAGTCTTATTTTAAAAAGCGTAAGGTAAGATCTTATAAAAGAAAAGGATATACAAAAGCGTATAAACCAACATATAAAAGAAGGAAAACAAATCCTAAAGAATGTAGATGTTATTATTGCAAAGAGATAGGACATTATGCTAATAATTGCCCTAAAAAAGGTGACAAAAATAAAAAGAAAATAGAAATAGATGAAGATATTGAAGAAATGATAAAGACAAGAGAATTAATAAGAATTGATGATTTTAATATAGATTCGGATGAAAGTATTTTTATTTTCATAGAAACTGAACATATAGATAATACTGAATCAAATGGAAATTAGTAATACTACAAGCCAACATGATTGTGAATCAACTATAGATAATCAAATAGAACAAAGTGGAGAATACAAATAAGAAATTTTAATAGATAAGAAAAAATTAAAACAAATTCAAAATGAAAAAATTTTCATTATCAAATTATTTAGGATTTAAAGTCAATACTCTGCAAAGATTACGAATTAAACCAAGAAATCATACTTTATTTTATGGATTAAATATACAAGAAAGAGCTTTAGAAGTTTCTCTAACTTCTAATAAAGTAATGATACCCCTGTTAGCTATAAAAGGTAGTTTGGAAAAATTAGAAAAAATAAAACCAGAAATTAGGAATACCCTTGGTTAGATACATATTGGAGCCATAGAGATTATAATAAAATTAACTTTTAAAGAAGGATTAGATACCCCTATCGAATTAGCTATTATGGATAACATAATAATAAATAAAGAAGAAGCATATTTAGGAATTCTTAAAGGTAATTTACAATATGGTAAATTGAAATTTAATATATATCCTCGGATTTCATATCATATACAAGATAAAGATATTGATAAAACATTAAGTTTAATACAATATTTCAAAAGGAAAGATTTATTTAGATAGCAAAATAGACCTTATTCAATAACATGTATAATTTCATATGTCATATCAAATACACATCATTCTGAACGCTTTGTGGTTAAAGATACGATAGATTTTCCTTATTTATTTAATGAAGTATGTCAAATCCAAATGTTAAGTTTACCAAAAATAGAAGAAATAAAGTCAAGGCCATTAGATTTAGATTTGCAAGATAAACCTTTAATGATATCCAATAGTATATCACCTCGATTATCTTTTACAAATACAGGAGTTATTAGTCGTCCTTGAATTCGACAATTGAGTTTTGATAGATATCATAATAATTTAATCATGGCGAAAAATGATAATTTTAGAAATTATAAAATCAAAGGAGAATATTGTAATGGAATAACTTTTGTTCCAGTTAATATATTAATTAATACAGGTGCTAATGGAAATTATATTAGTTATAAACTCTGTACTGGATTACAAAAATATAAGTTAAATGAACCTCACCAATATACAAATTTTAATGGTAAATTACATTCAATAGATGAAGCTATAGAGACTATACTAAGATTTGGTCAAGATATACTACCGATTAGATTATTAATAGAAAAAGAAGGATGTAATGATACACTAGAGATAATGTTAGGAATAACTTTTCTTGAAATTGTTAAACCTTATCAGATTACTTCTTATGGATTAAAGATAACTTCTAATGAAAAACTGATATATATTCCGAAATGACAAGTCCTCATAGTATATATATTCCTATAGGAATAGCTTATAAGGACTATAAAGCTGAATATTTAGCTGCCTTTATTGATAGTGGTTCTGGAGCATGCTTGTGTAAAACATATTGTTTTCCAAAAAAAGATCATAAAGAGTTACCTATTATAAAAGGTAAAGATATATTTAACAATATTATAGAAATAAATAGAGGAATTGAATAATCGATAATTTTATTAGGATAAGAAATTCCTAATAAAATATCCACAATTTTATTTTTATAATACTGGTACCGATATATTATTAGGAAATAATTTTCTACAATTATTTCATAATATCACTTTTGGTACAGTAGCAAATCAGAAAATATTTAAAACCCCTTGTCATCACTTGATAACAGTTAAGCGACTACAAAGAGCTTATGCTAAACCATTCCTTATTTCCTTTATCTCTTGCACATCCCAGCGTGGCTATCTCGCTTACACGGAAAAACTATTTTTTCCAAAAACTAAACCTTTATTACAATATCAGATTGAATTAAGGCAACTTGACATTGAAATAGATAAAGTTACATCAAAACTAGAATAATGTTATACAGAAATCCTTTAAAATTTTGGGATAAAAATCAGTTATATGCTAAATTAGAAATCATAGATAAAACTAAAATAATACGAGTAAAACCTATGAGATATAATGAAGAAGATCAAAAAGAATTTAAGATACAAATAAAAGAACTATTAGATTCAGGATTTATTAGATTTAGCCAATCACCTCATAGTTTACCCGCATTCATAATAAGAGGTCATGCGGAGCAAGTTAGAGGCAAGGCACGAATGGTGATAAACTATAAAAATTAAATGATAATACAATATTTGATGGATATTTTCTTCCATATAAAGAAAGTTTGATTAGTAGGACTAGAAATAAAAAGATATTTTCAAAATTTGATTGTAAAAGTAGATTTTGGCAAATAAAGATTCATCTTGATAGTATAAGTTATACAACATTTTCTACTCCACAAGGACACTATGAATGGTTAGTAATGCCTTTTGGATTAAAAAATGCACCTCAAATATTTCAGAGGAAAATGGATAATATTTTTAAAGACTATGATTTTATATTTGTTTATGTTTATGATATTTTAATAGCATCTGAAGATATTAATTCACATTTAAAACAATTAGATAAATTCACTAATATTTGTGTAGAACATAGATTAGGATTATCCAAAAAGAAATCTAAATTATTACAAGATAAAGTAGAATTTTTAGGCATGCAAGTAGATGGACAAGGAATAGAACTGCAGAATCATATATTAGAAAATTTTCTAAATTTCCAGATAAATTAATCGATAAAAAAACAAGTACAAATTTTTTTAGGAATTTTAACATATGCCTTAGATTTTATTAAAGATTTAGTCCAGCTACGAAAGCCTTTTTAAGAGCTACTTAAGAAAGATAAGATATTTAGTTTACCCTAGAATTAGAAAAGCAAGTAAAAAAGATAAAAGAATTATGTAGTCAATTACCAAAATTGTATTTACCTAGTGAAAAGGATGATTTGATATTAGAAACCGATGCTTTAGAAAATTATTGGAACGGAATTTTAAAGAAGATAAATTATAGTAATAATAATAAAATAGGAGAAAGCCTTTGTAGATATCGTTCTGGCACATTTACTGATATTGAAAATAGATATCATATAAATGAAAAAGAATTGTTAGCAGTTGTTAAGAGTTGTAAAAAGCTTTATTACTTTTTACTCCCTAAAAGGTTTTTATTAAGAACAGATAATATGCAGGTCAAAGCCTTTATTAAAAATAATCTACCAAGTAGACCTGAATGTAAAAGATTAACTAGATGGCAAACTTTACTTTCTGATTATAGTTTTGATATGGAAATTATCAAATATGATAAAAATGTCTTAACAGATTTTCTCACTAGAGATGGGAGACCATCATCTCCAGATACTTGAAGAAATTCATAAAATGGATACTGAAATACGACATATCAAAGATACTATTTCAGACTTCATTCATATTTCTAATCTTCCAGGAATGGAACAAGAAGTCTCCAGCCCACTAAAAGAGGTAGTGAGCTCCTACAGATGAATATAGATAACTATGAAAATTCAAGTCTAAAAATAGTAGAGTATATGTTGTCCACTCTACAAGTCCAAAGACTGCTATACTCCTACCTGATAAGCCACCAACATAACTATCTCTAGAAGATATGAAAATAGATTTGAGACCACATAAACAACCTACTAGTCCCTCAACTAGTCAAGCTACTCCTTCACAGATAGTCAAGGAAATATCCATGCTACCACCAGAAGTGAAACAGCAACAAAAGATAACGAGAGAATTATTTCATCTTTCTAATATTGATACTAGATATATAGATTTCTCAGGAATTAACCCAATACTTAATTATTTACAAGAGTCAGACCCTCAGGAAGTACGATATTGGTATGATTTTAGAGCATTAAATTCGATATATTTATCCTCTCCAAATTTTCCAGAAATCAGTTTTTTACCACAATGGATAAAAGATGGAGTTCGAGACTGTTATCTCAATAATCCCACCATTACTCCAAAAGATATTTTAGTATTAAAATTTTTATCAGCAGGTCTTGATTTTGATATTGATGGTAAATATCCAGCTTATCATATGATTCAGCTGAGAAAAGCAGATTCTTTTTCGATATCCATAAACCAGGAAAAAACCAAAGATTATATTAAATTTGAGGATAAAGATATTCACTACATAAGAGTAATCAAGATTAGGATAGTTCTTCAAGGAATGGAAGCAAGTTTTAAAAAAGTATTTCGCACATATGGCGGCCAAAAGATACATTTGTCTGTCATGATATCACCCACTAAAACTACACCAGTAGCGGCGCACAACTTTATACGTACAAAGATGAAGTTACTAGAATCCGGAGTGATCATATCAAGTTTTCAAGCTCAGCAAAAGATTTGTCTGTTTCGAAAACACCAAAAAGATATATGTCCAGCTTGCACAAAGTTAACGGCTCACATGACAACTCAAAAAGAAGAAAGTGACTAGAAGCGCCAACATAAAAGATATGATGTAAATTTGTCTTGTAATATATGTGTCCTGGATGATGTGTCCTATGTAACATAAAAAATCTACAATACTTGTTGATTTTTCCAGTTATAAATATGTAAGCCATAGAAGCAGAAGGCATCGATCAATCACTTCACATCGAATGCCTTTCTCTCTTGTACTACCATGTATCACTAAATAAAATCCTATCTTATATTTTCTTCTGTGCCTTTCAGCATTAAATAAGAGTAACACCCCAAACACTTTCTTAACTAATTTTTTACGCCTAGAGGTAGGAAACGAAATTAGGCTGTGCTGGATACGATTGAAGGAACTACAGGAGAGTTACCTATACTTGTAAGTTGAGGCTGAAACGCCTGGTAAAAGGTCCGTGGTATGACCCAGTAGTACTTTAGTCAAAACGAGATCAGGTAAGGAAGCGTGTTGGACCCTTTTACTCTACTTTTAATTCTGATATGTGCATAGAAGGAATATAAGAACTCATTTACAAATGGACATTGAAGCTTATGGAGAACAATTAGTTCGTTTAGAATTGTCTTCTAAGGCTAGCATAAATACTTTGATAAATGAATTAAGATATCAATATGATGCAGAAGTAGAAAATAATAAAGATAGAAAAGCAAGAAGACAAGATTATAAGCTCATAATGTATTTTCTGTTAAAACAAATACGGATTCTTTAATATATGAGAAATTCTTGATATGAAAACATGACCTTAATAGATTTTAAGTCAACTGAAGCTGCGGAAAACGGCCCCCATCCTAAATGGTATAAAAGACACAAACTTAAAACGTTTAATATGGATAAAGAATTTAAAATATTAAAAGAAAAAGAAATTTCCTTAAAAATAGATAAAGAAATAATTGAAATACAAAAAATGATAATTTATTATGGACAAAAAATTTACAATACTGTGAACAAATGACCCTTGATTTAGAGGCAATCATAAATCATAAAACTAGTAATCAAGATAAAGAAAAAGAGATTATTACGATAGAATAGAAAGATATAAAACTAATTAAAAGTCCTTTTATTGTTCATTTAGATACATTAAAAGATGTCAATAAATAGTTCTGATAATGATCAAGATCTTTTGTCTGATATGGATAATTTGGTAACACAAATTGGAAATTTAGATCTTCAAGATGATTTTATAAATATTAAACCACTAGGAATAAAAATCGAAAATCCAAATATAACAGATATACCAACTTCAAGTAAAGATCCATATATACGACAAAGACCAGCAACTGGATATGCAGGATTAATGTACTGGAAATAGTTTAGAAAAATATACACCCTATGAAAAAATGAAAGCTGATTCAATAAATCCATTTGGAATTTATTTAGATTTAGATTGTATTGCTAATATTGAAGAAGCAATAGATAAATGGGAAACTGCACTACGAATAACTATTGTAGTAAATAAAATGGATTTTGAGACAGCTAAAGGATTTATGGAAAAAACATTATTAAATAGTGCACAAAGATTTTGGCAGAACTTAAATGAAGAAACCAACCAATCAATATATGCTGACCCAGATAATTTTATAACAAAAGTAGTTGAAACATTAAGTTTGAATTCCATGATGAAGGAAAGTATGTGAAAGATCTTAGTACTACAATTCGATATACCATTATGTGATGTGAAAGATCCTAGTACTACAATTCGATATACCATTATGTGAAATAGAAAAATATATTTTTGTTTTTCAAGATTATTATTATCATATTTATAATCAAGTTTCATATACTAGTAATTATTTACCTTTACTTTTTGCTAAGATGCCAAACCTTGGGGATCAAAATTATTAGATACATATAATCCAGAAACTATAGCTGCTTTAGGGAAAAGAATAGAAAATGTAAGAGATAAATTTAGTAGTTGGTGTGCTAATGCTATTTTGGCTAGAGCCAGTAAAGGATTAAAGAAAAGAATTTCATTATGTTGTGATAAGCCTAAAATGCCAATCATGATAAGATGTGATAGTTCTTACTATTACGGAAAGATAAAACGAAAATATAAAAAAAATATATATAAATATAGAAAAACTTATTTTTAAAAAGCGTAAGGTAAGATATTATACAAGAAAAAGATATACAAAAGCGTATAAACCAACATATAAAAGAAGAAAAACAAATCCTAAAGAATGTAGATGCTATTATTGCAAAGAGATAGGACATTATGCTAATAATTGCCCTAAAAGAGGTGATAAAAATAAAAAGAAAATAGAAATAGATGAAGATATTGAAGAAATGATAAAGACAGGAGAATTCATAAGAATTGATGATTTAAATATAGATTCGGATGAAAGTACTTTTATTTTAACAGAAACTGAATATACAAATAGTACTGAATCAAATGGAAATTAGTAATACTACAAGATAGCATGATTATGAATCAACTATAGATAATCAAATAGAACAAACTAGAGAATACAGACAAGAAATTTTAATAGATAAGAAAAAATTAAAACTGCAAAGATACAGACAACAAACTGCAAAGATTTGTTTTAATTTTTTCTTTTCTATTAAAATTTCTTGTCTGTATTATCCAGTTTGTTCTATTTGATTATCTATAGTTGATTCATAATCATGCTATCTTGTAGTATTACTAATTACCATCTGATTCAAACCAATCTATATATTTTTCTGTTAAAATAAAAACACTTTCATCCAAATCTATATTTAAATCATCAATTCTTATGAATTCTCCTGGCTTTATCATTTCTTCAATATCTTCATCTATTTCTATTTTCTTTTTATTTTTCTCACCTCTTTTAGGGCAATTATTAGCATAATGTCCTATCTCTTTGCAATAATAGCATCTACATTCTTTACGAGTTGTTTTCCTTCTTGTATATGTTGGTTTATACGCTTTTGTATATCCTTTTCTTTTATAATAACTTACCTTAAGCTTTTTAAAATAAGGTTTTCTATATTTATATTGTTTTTTCTTTTTATATTTTCGTTTTATCTTTTCGTAATAGTAAGAACTATCGCATCCTATCATGATTGGCATTTTAAGCTTATCACAACATAATGAAATTCTTTTCTTTAATCCTTTACTGGCTCTAGCCAAGATAGCATCAGCACACCAACTACTGAATTTATCTCTTACATGTTCTATTCTTTTCCCTAAAGCATATATATTTTTTAGATTATATGTATCTATTAATTTTGATCCCCAAGGGTTTGGAATATTAGCAAAAAATAAAGGTAAATAATTACTAGTATCTGAAACTTGATTATAAATATGATAATAATAATCTTGAAAAATACAAATATATTTTTCTATTTCACATATATCACATAATTGTAATCGCATTAAGCAGTGGTATATCAAGTTATAGTACTAGGATCTTTCTTCCTTCGCCATGGAATTCTAATCTGAATGTTTTAACTACTTTTGTTATAAAATTGTCTGGGTCAGCATATATTGATTGCTTGGTTTCTTCATTTAAGTTCTGCCAAATCTTTGTGCACTATTTAGTAATGTTTTTTCCATAAATTCTTTAGCTGTCTCAAAATTCATTTTATTTACTACAACAGCTATTCGTAGTGTAGTTTCCCATTTATCTATTTCTACTTTTATATTTTCGTTTTATCTTTCCGTAATAGTAAGAACTATCACATCCTATCATGATTGACATTTTAGGCTTATCACATCATAATCCATTTAGGGTAGTGGTCCTTTTTCATAGCTTCGGTTGACTAAAAATCTATTAGGGTCATGTTTTCATATCGAGAATTTATCGTATATTCAAGAATCTGTATTTATTTTAACAGAAAATACATTATAAGCTTATAATCTGGTCTTCTTATGTAACACCCCACACCTGCGTGACCTAAACCCGACATCGTTGGTGATATCCGAATCCGTGCCCCGCGAGGGTGGCGTGTTACATCACTCAGTCAAAACTCAGTATAACTTTTTTTTAATACAAACATATGCGCGAAAATCAGTAGGCACTTTGGGCCCGCTTGAATTTGGAAATATTTTCAGTCATAACCATACACTTAACACTATTCACGATAGTCATTTACCCAATTTTATTCATAAACATTTCAGTGATCACAATACAATCATTAAAAAGCCCATTTGGGGTCCACTATAATACAACACTATTTTCCAAAAAATGCGGAATACATAATTGTATAAAAGTAAGATGACACTATGCAGACGTGGACTGATCCCGACCTTCTTCTCGGACTTGTAGGCAGGAGGCATACTCCCGTTTGTCGAACGGGGTGCTCTTCAAAGCTTGGAAAAATAATTGCAAATTTTGGGTGAGTTTTGCGAACTCAGTGAGGAACCATCATCGATGGTTCACCCAATTCAT
>JANZLX010170601.1:0-13365 GCA_025531955.1 Erythroxylum orinocense
CCTAGATAGACTATGGGTAGGTTAGGTTTGAGCTTGATTTGTGTTGATTTCATTTGTTGTGATTATGGAAGTTTTAAGGGATTTCCATTTGAATTTGGATTGAATGAGAATTTTGGTTATGTTAGGAAATAAAGAAAAACCTACACAAGAGCAAGAGGTAGAGCATAATTGAGTTTGTATTTTTAAGCAAAATAAGATGGGTAAAATATTTATAGTTATTGTTGTAAATGGAAAATGTGCCTATGTGTGTGTGTATATGCTTAAATTGCTAAATTGTTAATTGCTGCAACGTGAAAAATGCATTATGATGTGTTATGTTATGCATTGAAAGATGTATGACATTTTGATATAATTGAATTGTGAGTATGAACATGTTGTTCCTTGGAATTGTATCATGGCATTTTGATTTAAATAGAAAGCAGAAAAAGCATGAGAATATGAATGTATGATTGATTGAATTGAGCATGAGAGTTGATTGTGTTTGGGCAAGAGTGGAATCGTTTTGTAGTCACGTGCACATCGATATAAAGCCTTCTCCTGGCTGCCCACTTGTGGCATACGATATTTGAAAAATAGGCTCGTTTCGTTCACGGTGTAAACTTCGGTTTCTCCATTTCATTCCACAGAACCCTCGAGCCATTTATTTTTGCATTTGCATTTTGATATGTTAAGTCATGATGAAATTTGAGTGTTATGCTTTGATGTTAAATTACATCCAATATGTTTTATGTGATGATGTATTGAATTATGAGTTGTGAATTAGAATTGTTAATGTCAAACTTACATTGCTAGATTAAAATAAGACATGTGTGCCTATATGAATATTCACATATATGTTTGATTGTGTGGCTCTTTGCCAATGGCTATAAATATATTTGCTACTGAGCTATGTAGCTCAACCCATCATTTTCTCTCCTTAGGTGTAGAACGAGAAGATTAGCGATCCTTGCAAGGAATTTGGAAACTCCAAGATAGCTAGAAATCTTTTGTACTAAGTTATTGACTATTTTGGATAGCTTTATAGGCATATCCAACATGAGTTTCCTTTTGTATTTTATATTAAGTTTGATGTGTATGTTGATATGTAAGTAAAGCTTATTCAAACATTTACTTTTTTTAGAAATGAGAATGAGAATTTTAGAAGTTCCTTTTGTGTATGATTACGTTATTTTAAAGGTTGAGTATGATGGATGTTGAAGTGGAATGTGCATCTACATATTCTTCTTTGTTGAGATTACAAATTGTTGATAGTATTAGAATAGCATGTTAGAGTTGGAAAGATTGTTTGTGATGAATCTTTAAGTTGAGATTCAAGAGTTAATGAGATGTACTTAGTAGTTGAATTGATATGAAGTGATATTGCACTAGAAGGGGTGAATTTGAGGAGATTAGGAGTGAAAGTGATATTAGAATGGATGTTGGAAGCATTTAAGGAGATTATGACCTCCGAATGAAGTGATCCTTGAACCAATAGATTCTTAACACATTTTTTTATCTCTCCACAAAAATTGATAGCCTTTGGTATTGATTTTAAAAGGATTGATGGAAAGAAATTGATGGTTCATTGAAATAACCCTACAAGGAAACCCTCTCAACCTTTATGACTCCAGATAGTTGTGCCCCAGAAATGGGGTCCTACAAATTGGATAATCTACCTTCTAAATATCTTATAGTATCTATATCCTTAAATAAATTGAGCGCAATATAATGCTCCCCACTATTCAGTTTAATTTAGAGGAAACTTTATGCTTGGTGCAACAAGTTCTTGTCATATTTGTTGGTGCTCTTATTTGACTATTCCAAAAGGAGTAATGAAGTTTACTAACAAATTGATAAAAGAATTTATATGGTCTAGTGCTAGAACAAATTACAAAACCACTTACACTAATTGGAGTACACTTTGCTAACCCAAAAGGTTAAGAGGACTAGTAACTACTTCGATCAGGAAGATGAGTAAAATCCTCCTTAGCAAACGAGTATAGAAGCTATGAATAGAAAAGGAGAATTTATGGGTAAAGTGGATATATTGTTAATACCTGAAGAATTCCAACATATAGATATTCATCCTTAACTTAATTCAATCCTGGACATTTCAACAAATTATGAGCACGAGGAATACCTTACAAATTTTCATCTAACCTAGAATAAGGAATAGGGAAAACACAAAGTTCTAGTATGACAATTGGTATCTATTAGGTCCTTTATATAGAATTAGGGAAATAGCTCAGCTTAAAGCTATTATGCCAGTGAAAACTAAGGTATAGTCTCTGATCTCAGATAATGAATGGTCTTGGCCTTTCTAAGATCATTTCCAACTGGCTTGTTAATTCTTTAAATCAGTCTTATGAAGGCTGCATTATCTGGTTGCCTGATAAAATGAGGAAATTTATCATAGCTTCTTATAAGGTGCTACTACAAGAAGCTGCTCCTTTACATTCTTGGCATAAGGCTATTTAGAGATTCAATGTTCTTACATCTCATACTTTCATTCTTTGGCTCGAGAAGACTCAACATAACAGACATGCTGAAATTTCAACCAACTAAAGCTAGTTGTATACTTTGCAATAATGCTCAGGAATGTTTGGACCATTTATGTTTTGAGTGTAGCTACTTAAGAGTGTTGTGGAACTTGTTTCAAAACACTTTCAACTTCCAATGTAAATGACTAGACTAAAACTATAATTAGCGGTAAGTCTAGGTTGATCCCACAGATATTAATTCCAATTACTTTTCTAAATTATTTGTAAAAGTAAAACAATGGGGTTTTTAGTTTGAAGAAAATTAGAGAACAAAGTAAAATTGAATTTATAAAAAAATCAAATTAAGCAACAACAAAGTGATAAAATTGATGAATAAGTTGAAATCCGATTCTTTGTTTTAATCTTTGCCTAAGCACAATTTCATAGATGTTGTTGAATTATCGCATTTACACCTCTCTTAAGACTATTGATCATGAACTAACAATAAACTCTGTTAATTTTGATTTTTCCTTAGGTTGTAGTCAACCAAAAAGAGCTCATTAATTAACCCTAACTAACCAAAAAGAGCTTGTTAATTAACCCTAATTATTGGGAAACCTAGAACAATCTCTTTAAAATTATCCAGACAACCATAGGTGAAAAAAAACGGATCAATCTAAGCAACAATCTCACAAGCTTGGATAATTTAACTTATGCTACTTTAACTCTAATTATTTAATACCATTAGTTACCACATACGACCTTCAGCACGACTATTACATATTGGATTCAAATTCTAGCTATGGGTTTTTATGAAAAAAGATTATATAGAGCATTAAAATCATTCTCATATAATACCCAATCAATCTATATAAGATAATGTAAACAATTCAGAAAGAGGTAAAGAAAACGATACACAACAACAATCTACATAATTTTATTCTCGGCCTCAATAGCACCTTCGAAGCAGTGTTGAGAAAGTTAGCCTTCCATCTCAATCTTCAAGCTCTCACCATTGGCCATACTTTCCAATGCCACTGTCGGTGTTAAGAACGAAGAAAAACTGAAGAGAAAATAAGAGAGTTTTTTTGGCTAGGTCTGTCCCAATCTCCTTTCTTTCGTCAGACGCTTTTCCTTATGTAGTAAAATTTAGGTTTAAACTGAGGGACACATGGCATTCATAGGGACACCTGTCTTTCTCACACCCGTGAGTAAACTCTCACAAGTGTGAGAGCACCTCACGGCTCACAACTGTGCATGGTCCTCTTACGGTTGTGAGCCCAGAAAGCATGTTTATTGAAGTCATATTCTTAATTGCCATATTTTATTGACTCATGGAGCATGAAGAAAAAGAGGATTGAAAAAAGAAAAGGCAAGATAGAATGTCATGCGAAGAACAAAGAAAGGAGAAGTCTCACGACATATATTGGATCGCATGGGTGTGAGAAATTTCTCACGCCTATACAGTACCTCTCATGGAAAACCTTGGATGAGGGGTACTCCTTTAAGCTATTGGTAGACTTTGCAAAGGCCATTCTACACTTAAAAGTATAATCTTTCATCCAGGCATTTATAAACAAGAAGATGCCTTCTATGATGGAGTGTGAGAGGTACTGCATAGGTGTGATAAGTTTCTCACACCCATACGATCCAATATATGTTGTGAGACTTCTCCTTTCTTTGTTCTTCAATTGACATTCTATCTTGCCTGTTCTTCTTCATGCTCTATGAATCAATAGAATATGGAAATTGAGAAGATGGCTTCAATGGACATGCTTTCAGGTCACTTTGGCTTCTTCACTTCCGAAATGTACGTAAGATCAAATATGAGCTAAAGTGAGTATCCTAAGCATTTCTTAAGCATTAATCACTAACTTTAGTATGTCAAATGAATCAACATTTAATCACATATCAAGTTCCCCCACACTTAAATTTTGATCATCCTTGGGTAAATCGTCAAAATCAAAATCACAAACTAAAACTTTTATTCATTTTCCATATTTCTTAAGAATAGATAACCATAAGTAAAGATGATTAGCTTTCAAAATTTATAGCAATAACTTAATTCAAATCTTCTACTCATAATCAATAAAAATTCATTACCTTTAGAAACTGAGTAATCTAGATGTAGACTTGGACAAAAGGTGTTTAAACAAGATATTTTCATGTGTACACTCAAACACCATTCACAATGACAATAATCCATAACGTTGCATATCATTTCAATTCTCCACCACTAAAAGTCACATGCAAAATCATGAATCAAAGGACTTTTTTAAGGTTGTAATGTGGGTAAGGGTAAGGTGAGATATATTTTAGGTGATGTAGCATAAAAGCCATCAAACTAGTGAAGAAAAAGTAACACTTAACGAGATATCAAGCGCATAAGTTATCATTCATTCAAAACAGGGTACTGTTAGCCATGAAGAATGCAATAACTATGTTTCACAACTCAATTCAGCTCTCACCCTATGAGCCACATAAATATAACACAAAAAGTGCTCCATCCAAAACAACATCTACCTCATATGTAATATATTCAAACAACCATTTAATACAACTTAAAGAGGATAAACTATTAATTAACAACTTTTCACAATAATTGTATTTCCTCCTTGATAATTTTATTCAAACTCACTTTTTTTTCTGTTCTTTAATTTTTTCCCTTTCAAATATAAAATTGATAGAAGCTACATCAACATGGGATTCATAACATGGCATATTAATAAACATAACAAAGCAATATGTATGTATACCCCCATACTCAGGCTTTTGTACAATCACATTCATCAAGAACTAACAAATGCTCCACTAGCTTTAAGGCTTAGTAATGGCATTGGTTTGGTGAATGTAATGTGGTTTATGTAAAGGAAAAGACTAATAAAGCTCAAAGGGGTTAGCAAAGGAAAATTCATATAATTGGATAGGTTATTTGGCTAATGTAGTTCATAATCAACAAAGAATGCCTAATCATTTTCATAAAAATGCATATGATAAAAATGTGGTCTCGAATAGAAAATCAAAGCAAAGTAAGGATGTACATGTCGTGAAGGTCACACATAACAAAAGACTGTAAGACTAATATGAATGTGTCATATGGTTCAAAACCTCACTGGTTTTTATCTACCACTAGTTACCACTCTTCTAAGAATAATGTACATTAATTAATCACAAGAGCAAAAGTACATGCTAAGGTTGTCATAGATTTTTCTAGTCAATTCACACTTTAATTCTGACTAAATAATCTTAAAAACAATAGAAAAAGATAAAATTTTTTATTTTTTTTGTTTGATTTTGAAAACCGCCTAAGAAGTCACATAAGCCATAATTAAGCTCAAAACATGCATAAAAGCTAATAACAAACTAAGATCCCACCCCACACTTAAAACTTACATTGTCCCTAATGTAACATCAAATGCAAGAAATGAAGCATTTAGGGAAAATAGCAATTGCAAAAACGTAAAGAGACAGAAATCAACTTGCACCTTTGTTTATCGTCATTGGATCGACTCCATGTTGCCCAGTCTTTATAATGAGGGTTTTCTAACCCTATCACTTCCATATCCTCCACTTGGAATCCTTCATAAAAGGGTTTTAGTTGATGACTATTAACTTTGAATTTCTTGTTTGTCTATAAGCTTTCAATTTCAACTGCACTATATGAAAACATAATAGTTACAACAAAAGGTCCAATATAACGGGAAAAGCTTAAGTCGTGAATAGTAGAGAAGAAATTTTTGTCCAATCACAAAATTCTTCCTAACAATCATCATATTATCAAATAGTTTTGTCTTTTCCTTGTAAATTTCTACATTCTCATAAGATTCAAGCCTAACCTTTTCTAATTCTTACAGTTGCAGCTTCCTCTATTCACCCACTGCATCCATCTTCATATTGTATTTCTTAATGGCCCAAAAGGCTTTGTGGTCAATTTTCACTGGAAGATGACACGACTTGTTGTAGATCAATTAGTATGGAGATATGCCAATCGGTGTCTTGTATGCAGTCCTATATGCCTAAAGAATATGAGCAAGTCGTTGACTCCAATCATTACAATTTAGAGTATGGACTTGATTTCCCTATTTGACACCTCTACTTGCCCATTCATCTATGGAAGATAGGTCGTAGGCACCTTATGAGTGACCTTGTATTTCTTTAAAAGGGTTTTCACCAATTGGTTGCAAAAATGAGTAGCCCTTGTAACTAATCAATGCTCTCAGTGTTCATTAGATAGTTCATAATATTAGCATACTATGGAACCTTACCTTAAAGTTTTAGTAATTGCTCAACCGGAAACAATTCTAGCAATGTTACTGAGTTCTCCTCCTTCACAACTCGACTCAAGTGATTTGCGATTGAATTCTCTACCTTTCTTGTCTTTGATCTCCAAATCGAATTCTTAGAGTAGAAGAATCCATCTAATAAGTCTTAGCCTCTCATCTTTCTTCAATAGAAGGTACCTCAATGCTGCATGATCAGAATATACAATCACTTTAAAACCAAGAAAGTAAGGTCTAATTTTATCCGAAGAAAAAACAATAGCTAAAAGCTTCATTTTAGTGGTGGAATAGTTGCATTGTACTGCATTGAGTGTTCGAGAAGCGTTGTAAATAGCATGTCATCTTGTCACTTTTTTAACCAAGGACAACTCCCACAGGAAAATTGCTCACATCACACATAATCTCAAATGGTTGACTCCAGTTAGGTAGTTGAATGATTGGTGTTGAAGTCAAAAGTTCTTTCACCTTGTCAAATGCTTCCTTGCATCCCTCATCAAACTCAAAAGGTATATCCTTTTGTAACAAATGATAGAGTTTCATTGAGATCTTATTGAAGTCCTTGATAAACTGCATGCATGGCTAAAAATGAACAAACCTCCCACATATTTGTAGGGTAGGGTAAGTTTCATACAATTTTTGTCTTAGCTCTATCGACCTTAATTTCTTTAGATGAGATTACATGTCCCAAAACTATTCCTTGTTTAACCATAAAATGACATTTTTTAGAATTGAGAATAAGATTAGTTTCAATGCAACGTTCGAGTACACAATGCAGATTATCCAAGCATGCATCAAATGAATCCCCATAGACAGTAAAATCATCCATAAAGATTTCAATAATGTGTTCAACATACTCAGAAAAAATACTTACCATACATCTTTGAAAGGTGGTTAGGCGTTGCATAGTCCAAATAGCATCCTTCTGTAGGCAAACGTTCCAAATGGGCATGTGAAAGTTGTTTTCTCTTGATCCTTTAGAGCTATCACGATTATGATTATATCCCGAATACCCATCCAGAAAATAGTAATGATATTGTCCTGGAAATCATTCAAGCATCTGAACGATGAATGGGAATGAAAAGTGATCCTTACGTGTAATAGCATTCAACTTCTTATAATCGATGCACACTCACCATCCATATTGAATTCTTGTAGGCATAAACTTATTATTCTCATTCTTCACCACAGTAATCCCAATTTTCTTCCGTACTACTTAGACTGGACTCACCCGTTTACTATCCGAAATTGGATAGATTATAACAACATCAAGCAACTTTAAGATCTCTGTCTATACCACTTCCATCATTAGGGGATTCAACCTTTTTTGTGATTCTCTTGATGGTTTGGATCCTTCTTCCAATAGAATTAGATGCATACATGTCGAAGGCCTAATACCTTTAATGTCAACTATGGTCCACCTTATAGCTATTATTTGGTCCTTAAGTACTCGAATGAGCTTTTCTTCTTAAAGCTTGGTTAAGTTCTTGGTTATGATTATCAAAAATGTTTCTCTTTCTCCCAAAAACACATATTTTAAGTGCCCCAGTAATTGCTTCAAATCAATTATGGGTGCCTACATAACTAAAGGCAAAGATTTTGTATTAAACATTAGCAATTCAATATTTTAAAATACATAACATTTTGGTATTATTCGTAGTGATTATACTGCCAGCACAATTTCTTCCATTTCATTTTTGATGAGCAAGTTAGAATTTTACAAAATGTTTTTCGTTAAACTTGTGCAAAGAATGACTTCTAATTCATGTTTAGCATCCATATCAAAAATTTCTTAAGACAAAAAAATCAATGACATCAATTGATAAAATAGAATGAACATCACTGGGGCACCTCATAACTTCAAAAATATTAAAGTGAACAATTTCACCGTCAAACTCTATAGTCAATAATCCTGCATCCACGTCAATTTTCATCTTTAATGTCTTTAGAAGGATAGGTGTAGAATTAGACTAAGGTTCTCCCTCCATGTTCAACACATAAAAGTCAGCTGGGAAAATGAATTTGTTAAACTGCACTAAAACATCCTCTACAGCCCCTTCAGGATAAGTATTAGATCTATCTGCCAAATGAATTATAAGACGTGTTTCTTTGATATGGTTATTGATAGGAACCTTGTTCTTGTCCTTGCTACCTATAGTTTCTAAATGGAGGATTTTTCCATCCTAAGTTTTTTGTATATGGGTAGCTAGGATTCCTTTGTGATTGACCCAGAAAGCTTCCAAAAGCATTCACTTTTTCTATAGATGTATCTTGTAAAGTTGGATACATATTAGTGGTATGTCCTGCCATTGTGCAAATTCCATATACCATGACTTGTGGAGTACCACTTGTAGCCATTTGCCTAACCAAAGATTTCAACCCAGCTATTTGTTGCACTAATGTGGCAGTACTAACTTTATTAACTTTCAATGGTCGAGGGTCCTGTCGAATACATAATTGTTGGGAGTTAGTAGCCATATTGGAAATGAAATTTTTGGCTTTAATAGGTTTCATGTCCATTAATGTGCCTCCTCTTGCTACATCTACCATATTTCTTTCTTTTGGCAGAAGCCCCTCATAGAAATACTGGATCAAGAGTTGCTCATTGATTTGATGATATGGACAGCTAGCACACATCCTCTTGAAACACTAATAGTACTCATATAATGTTTCCCCATGATGTTTTCGAATTACACAAATCTCTTTCTAAATATTTATAGCTCGAGACACAGGAAAGTATTTTTCCAGAAAAAGGCTCTGCATCTTATTCCAAGTGGTAATTGATTCGGGGGAAAAGTAGTAAAGCCATTATTTGGTAGTGTCTCCCAATGAGAATGGAAATGCCCTTAACTTAATATGCTCTTTTTGTACCCCAGCTAATGTCATACTAGAATAGAACACGTGGAACTCCTTAAGATGCTTATGACGATCTTCACCTAGAATACTATAAAAAGTAGGCAAAACTTGAATTAGGCTAGATTTAAGCTCAAAAGCATCATCAATAGTAGGAAAATCAATGCACAACAGTTGATGATTAAAATCAGGGGCAGCCAATGGTTTAAGATTACGACCATTTTTTTGCTCAGCCATATTAGAAGTAGTAAAGAAATAAAATCACTAGAAGAATCAGAAAGTAAATCTAAAGCTATTTGAATTCCTAGTGAAGAGTAAAGTTTTCTGCCAGATGATGATGAATCCTCTAAAATTTGAGCTCTGCATAATGTTCTTTCAAGTTTTGGATCAAAATTCAATTCACCAGTGTGAGAAGATCGTGTCATACACTGCAACCAACCAAATAAACAAAGAAGTTAATAAAAATAGAAATATTAATAACAAAATAAAACAAAACAAATAAACTCATAAAAGTAAAGGATAGTAATACCCATCAACGACGTCAAATTGGTCACGTATCTTAATGGTACGAAAATAACTCAACCAAAACTATAGCTAGTGATAAGTCTAGGTTGATCTTATAGAGATTAATTCCAATTACTTTCCTAAATTATCTGCATAAGTAAAACAAGGGGGTTTGGTTTGAAGCAAATTAGAAAACAAAGTAAAATTGAATCTATAAAAACAAATCAAATTAAACAGCAGCAAAGTGATAAATTTGAAGAATAAATTAAAATCCAATTATTTGGTTTAATTTGACCTAAGCAAAATTTCACAAATGTTGTTGAATTATCACCTTTACACCTCTCTTAAGACTATTGATCATAAACTAATGATAAGCTCTCTTAATTCCCATTTTTCCTTAGGTTGTAGTTAATCAAGAAGAGCTCATTAATTAACCCTAACTATTGGGAGACCTAGAACGAAATCTTTAAGTTTATTCAGGCAATCGCATTACAGTGAGTTTATAGGTGATAATTGCCTTCATGGACTTAAAGGAGAGGAATTTAGAAAAAAAAAGTAGCGTAAAACAAAAAATTATCAATTTAGAAGGAGTGCACGACAGTGCACTTTTGCGATATCCATAAATTTCCAATTTTCACGTTCCTATGCACTAGTATTGTTCTAAGAAGTTCAGAAATGATTCCTAAGGTGATTTGGAGCTTAAGGACTAGAAGACGCAAAATTTTTGTCGAAAGATCCTTCAAAACGTAAGATTGGACGTCTACATTGTTAGAATACGTGACAGAGAACAATCGGAGAAATTTAGAATTATGATTTTGATGTTGACTATTATGTTTTCTATTTATAGGATATGATTTTTTGTTCGCCAATGTATAGCTAAATTCTCTATTAGTATCTAGGTTAGAGGAACCCTAGTTTGAGTACTTTGACAAGTTTTGATTCTTTTGGTAATGCATTTGTGGTAGTTGATTATTAAGATCCAATTATCAATTTTATTTATTGTTTATTAAACTGATTTTTAGACTTTAATTTGATTTCATACTTAGCGATTGAGAAATCCATGTTGCATAGATCTATGATAATTGAAAAGAGTTTACTGTAATTCTAGAGGTAGGACAACGTAAATCTTCTAGATTAGGGTCAAACTTAATATAGGGATTCATAATACGGAAACACAATCCTATAAGTTTTAACCTGAGTAATTCAGTTAGAGACCTAAGGATTAGTTTTTAGTAGACTCAAGGTTAGCTACTAGCATTCCTTAGGAATCTCCAAGATCCAATTAATCAACAACATAATTATATGAAAAATAATCAATCGGTTAAGGCTAGAAGCCTAAGTACTGATTATACGATCTCAGTAATTAATTTGGTGTCACTAATTCTTTACTTTAAATCGCGTTGTTTGTTTACTTTAATTGTTTAATTTTAGTTTCATTAATTCAATCACAATCAATCTATAGGCTAGTTAATAGAATAATAGTAATTACTAGCATTTACCATCCTCTTTGGATCGATTTGTATTTATCAATACTAGCTACAACTACGTCGTGCACTTGTAGTACTAAATATTGGCTACTCACTAAGTAGTCTAACCAATTTTTTGTCACCATTGTTAGGGACGATGATATTGGGAACATTTGAGTTTTATTAATGTATTCATTTCTTTATTTTGTGTACTTGTTTTATTTAATTTGTTTGCTTTAATTTCTTGTTTTTACTTTACATTATTTAATTTATTTTTGTTAGTTAGGCTATGTCCTTAGTTTAGGCTAGACTCTAGGTCAGTTTATGACTCGGAGTAAGACTGAGAACTTATTTGACGTAGATCCTGAGAAAAAAAGAGCCGTGCATATGAATCATCATAGAATAAACCTTAAGGATTTTGAATTAGATTGTTGAATAGAGGATATGGAAGGTCACGTGGGCACTAAATAATCACTCAATATGGCAGACTAACCTGAACAATGTTCAACTATGCTAGGCCTGCCTTAAATGGCATGAATTCCAGCATCGTTAGACTGATTGTACAAGCAAACAATTTTAAGATCAAGCTGAGCATCATTTAGATCTTACAACAATCAGTCCAATTTATTGGACGCCAAAATGATGACCCTAATGCACACATCTGTAACTTCTTACAGATCTACGATATCTTTAAAATAAATGGAGTGAATGATGATGCCATCAGATTGCATCTATTTCCTTTCTCTTTGAGAGGAAAAACAAAGTAGTGGTCCAATTCTATGCCGCGTTTGTCACTGACCACCTGGGATTAAGTGGCTGAAATTTTTTTACCAAAATACTTCCTCTTATGAAGACTGCGAACCTAAGGAACGATATCTTGTCTTACTCTCACACTGAAAGAGAATCATTGTATGACACTTGGGAGAGATTTAAGGAGATCCTTCAGTTATGTCTTCATCATGGATTACCTCTATGGATGCAAATCCAAACATTTTATAATGGTGTAAGTCATAATATGATGCAATCAACTAATGTAGTAGTTGGAGGGATGCTAAACAATAAGACACTTGAAGATGCCTAAGAGTTGATAGAGGACATGGCCATGAATAATTATCAGTGGTGCTCAAGTAGAGCTCTAAACACCAATAGGCTATCTAGAGTATATGAAGTTGACGCAGTAATGAGACTGGTGAGTCAAGTGGAAGTCCTAAGTAAGAAGGTAGACAACATTACTATGGCTCCATAAGGAAGAGTGATGTAGTGTGAATGGTGCGAGATAGATCAGTCAAGATAAGATTGTCAATCCGATCAACCTGAACACGTAGACTATTTGGGGAATGCTCTAAGACCTCAAAATAACCCCTATAGTAACACATATAATATGGGATAGAAGAACCACCTTAACTTCTTATGGGGAAATTAGCATCAATAAAGGAACAACCCTCCACCTGGATTTCAAGCACAAGCATGACATCCCAAGAAGTTGACTATAGAAGACATGATATTGGAGTTCATTTAGGACTCAAGAGAAAAAAATCAAAGACAATATAGAGGTGCAATTTGACCAATTAGTGGCAATAATAGTGGAAAGGCTAAACGAGAATATCCTCAATTTCGCAGAACCAACCTCTAATGAGCATATAAGGGTTATCTTACTACAAAATGGAAAGGAGCTACAAGAAAATTTTGGCCCATATAGTTGTAAGTATAAGTCGACTTGTTTATGCAATAAGTCGACTTATACCTCTACGATACTGATAAGTCGACTTGTTTATGTGATAACTCGACTTATGCGTGATTGTACAG
>JANZLX010170630.1:0-13362 GCA_025531955.1 Erythroxylum orinocense
ACAATGTTTGTTCATAAAACCACAAGGACCGTGAATCATATGCTTAATGACAAGAGAATGTAACCTGGAATTGTGATTAGGATCAGGTATTTCAGCCGATATTATTTGATCATAGGAATCTGGATTCACCAACTTAAATTGTGACTTAAGTATTAGCAGCAAATGAGCATGAGGCAGTCCACGCTTTTGAAATTCAATGACGTAAACAAATGCAGCGACATGTCCGAAAAGTTTTTTTTTGATCAACTCATATTTGAGAATTTCAAATTTAGCTCTGAACACTCTGGACAATAAATTTGGTCTATCTTGTGCCTTTTCATGAAATTTAAGATTTTCTTAGATTTCTTTCCACATAGGATTGCAAGTGATAGTGAGGAAAATATCTGGTTTGCCATATTTTTGTACTAGAACCATTGCATCCAGATAACGTCATTTCATGTCCCTTGAGCCGCCAATAAACGAAGCTGGCAGGACGATTCGCCAGCCAATTGTAGAAGCTTCAGTTTGACCAATGTTAATGCTATCTAAAACACCTTGTAAGATTTCTGACCGTATCTCATTTTGTTTTTTCTATGAAAGTCAAGGCGAGATGTTTCAATCTTTATATAACATCCCACAACGAATTGTTGCAGTAGTCGTAAACTGTAGAGAAGCATGGAATCGTCACAACTTCTCATTTGAAGTCGATAGCAGTAATACTCTCTACAAGTAACTAGACCATGTTTACAGTGTGGTTCTTCAGCAACTAGTAATAGTCAGGAAAAAACGGTTAATTAAATTGTATTATTAGATCATATTTCGGAAACAACCAAATAAAGAGATAACTAACCTATGTTTTCGAGACTGAATAATTCAACTGGTTCAGTAAAACTGCAGAAAGGAGCAGTGCTTGCATCATCAGAAAGAATCGTCGTGTTTCTTTGCGGGATTAACCGCTTAATGCCACGATGCCATCCTGATTCACCTCGAGGAAATAAAAGTGGATATTGAAGCGGGTCATAGCATCCATAATAAGATTGAATTCTATAACTCGAACCTGAGTGACTGTAGACTTGGATATGAGGAGATTTATCGTGTGCTTCGTCATCAGTTTCACTCCATATAGTAGCGACTTATGATGCGCTAGGAAGATTGTAAACGCGTTGATCAAGACCAGGAGAACATCTAAGAACAATTTCATGATTTTCAAGCGATGGGACATCTTTGAGACTTCAAAAAAACTTAGTGTAAGGGTTATCTTCAAGAATTGACATAATCAGCCTCAATTTATTTTCACGAAGTTTATCGGACCTGCTGATCCTTTTTTGCAGTTCTTCGTCCGTGTCAAAGAAATAAAGTTGAATACTAGACACCTTATAGCTTGTCGGTAGTAAATGGTCAAGGAAATGATATACTTGTCCTTGAACACGGAATGTATAAACTCCCTTAGAGTTTTTTGTGAGGTCACGATCATATCGGGCTCCATACGAAGTGAAACCTAAATTATTATTGTATGTGTGAACATTCTTTCTGAAATGTTTCGATTCTTCGTCGCTATTTACGAACAAATATTTTAGAGCACAAAGCATTTCAGGAGCAACAATAGAAATTTGTCCCGAGCAGCAACAAAAGCACGGAGGTTCAAGATAAAATCATTTTGCTTCACAATATTGACAATTTGGAACAGAACGCAGTTGTTGAGGTTCAGGAGGTATATTCTGCAAGGCAGCCAGCGTTGAAGCAAATGTGTGACCATTTACTGCTTCAAACATAAAAGGAAGAGATTGTCACTTTGTTAAGTAGTGATACAGAAAATAGTTTTCGTAAAGTTTAAAAAAGCTACCATTGTTAATGCGATCAGCACGGATATGAATACGTTGGCCAGGTATATTTTCATTAGAAGGTTCATGAGTTCGAAGTTGACTGGTAGAAGGTTCGCTAGCAATGAAAGAATCGTTATGTTGACGACTAATTGTTTGATCAAGTGTCGATAAACTTGAACATCTCTTTTTGGCAGCTCCACTTTCTCTACGTCTCCTTAACAATTCTTTTTTTTTTTTATCATTTGTCATTTCAGCATATTTTCGACGTCTTCTAGCATTTCTATCCATATCTAAAAATGAGAGCGATCGACATAATATGATATGTTTGATGTATCCATTGATGATGTTTGATAATAACATATGTTAAATATATATACACAGCCATACACACATATATATGGAATATAATTGAATACATATCATAAATCATGCTAGAGTAGATAGTGGAAAAAAACATATTTGTTGGTCAGCAATATGTTTATTTTAGATAACTGCGCATACCTTAATCGTCAAAGAATCCAACGGGAAATAAGCAGTGGTCCTTCAAAAAAATAAAGTATAAACGCAGTCAGAATAATTGTATTTATTAGAGTCTGAACAATTGTATTTATTGGATGTATTTATTGCCAGTGATAGACGAAAGAATGGCTCACTAATATGAATGGTTGTTCTTTGTTTCTGGAAATAGAAGATGCTCCTTTGAAAGTTCTGTTTTTTCTCGAAGGGACAATCTCGTCTGCTTAGGTTAAACAACAAAAAGTCAGAGAAGACGATAGTTGAAAGAAACAAAGTTTTGGCTTTGGAGAGGGATTGTTTGAGGTGTTATGGTAGTTATGATGAAGGTTGAAATATAAAGGTATCAGGGGATGGCGCAGCAGGTCTAATTTCGACGTTAGTTATTTTGATCCCCAAGAAATGGTGGCAGCATCATTTGGCTTATTAAATGATGGTTGCTTCGAGGGTGCAAAAAACAGACAAACAATCATAGCAAGTTGTGAGTTTGTGGAACACACGTACATATTGGGTTCTGTCTTGTGTTACACGATGACTGATGCATTAAATAAGCGTGGGGAAAAAGGTAAGTGTCGAGAGAAGAGAGAAACACGTAAATATTGAGTTTTCATGATTAATCTGCGTTGCAGTAACCGATTGCTGCTGCATTAAATACGGGGGGCAAAAAAGTTCAGGAATGATAGTAATTTCTGAATGTGTACAGAAGTGAATATTAAAATTTAAACAGCGTAAATGGTAGGCAACATTATAAGTATGTAATATTTTAATTGTCATAATTGTAAACCGATGTGTGGTTTATAGATTGTGGTAGTTTCCCCTATCTTTCCTTCAAAGTCAAAACCGTACATATTATTTGCTGACTACATTAAGTATAACGTGACAGGTTTAAAATTTTGGTGGTCTCGAGAAATCTATCGCCGATTAATAGATGCACATTGTGTAGACAAGAAATATGGAAAGCAGCACCAAATCCTAAAACATATTTTCACAGTCCCTGACATCTCCTTTTAGAGAATTGTCAACAAAAGCTTTTCATTGTTTTTTTGCGTCTTTTTCACTTACGCTTCTTGAATGCAAAATAATGTTAGAGAATGCAAGTTGAAGGAAAAAGTAAGACGAAGTAAGACTTTCCAACGACGAGCATGTAAACTGTTACGTGGCTCTTTATTCCGTCAATGGTATCGAATAAGTAACTAACCTATCTAATGTTCACGATTATATGTGTCATTTACGGCATTTCGCGAAAGTAAAAATCAGAGGGAACCGAAACGAAGTATACAGGAAAATGTAAGACGAAGCAAAATTAAGACAAAGCGGATACCGCTGGAATGGAGAACAACGTCACTTTTATTTGATTGACATAATTATGATATCTATGAAATCAAAATTATATCATCGCAAATAATATTAATGTTTTATTACGCAGGATATTATGCACATCAGTTAAGTGTGTCAATGAAGGACGTCAGAATTTTCGTAATACGCAGGGAAAAGGCATAAATAGAAAGTAAGACGAAGTGAAAGTAGACAGAAGAGTAAAGTAAAAAGCAGGCGGAAGCGATAGGAAGCACACAGAGAAAAGCAAGACGAAGGGAAAATTAAGTCGAAGCGCAGTGAAAATGTAGTTACATGTTCACTATTTACATGTGCAGTATAAAAAAGAATTAATCTATAAGCTTCTTAATTTGAGTTCGATAAAATTTTCGGTCCTGGATGGTTAGTTGTTTGAGATTGTTCGCCATCTCTATCCTTCGAGCACTTTCATACATCAACGCGTAACTACGAGCATGTAAGCTGTAACGTGCCTTCTTATTCTGTGCATGGTATCGAATAAGCAATTCATCTAGCTCATTCTGACGATCATATGTCTCTTTTATCGCAGCTTTGAAATGCTTCTTCTGTTCGAAATAGCTGAAATTCATATCTGGGGGAAAAAATGAAATCATTACAAGACTAACAGCTCAAAATTGAATGGGAAAAAATAAGTTGTGAATAAAAACAGTGTAAAAGACGCCAAAATAATAAGGGGAGAAATAATTGTAAAAGGGTTGAGGACAAAATTGGAAAAAATGTAATAAGAAGGGAAAAAAAGTAAAGGAGACAACAATTTTCAAATCACAAATATCAGAAATTCCGGGAAAAAGTAAGGGGCAAAAGAATTGCTTACTCGTTTGAAGGGTTTTTTTTTTTGTTTGCTGAAATAGCAGACTTAACTTGGAATGTTTGGATCTTGCTGGAATGAA
This sequence comes from Erythroxylum orinocense, assembly GCA_025531955.1. Taxonomy (NCBI): domain Eukaryota; kingdom Viridiplantae; phylum Streptophyta; class Magnoliopsida; order Malpighiales; family Erythroxylaceae; genus Erythroxylum; species Erythroxylum orinocense. The sequence goes on from JANZLX010170630.1 coordinate 4,559, forward strand.
GGATGTGGTGTATTTACGTTAAAGAACCGTAAGGGAGAAGAAAAGCACAGATGATAAAGCAGAAGAGAAAAGATTTTTCTCGAGGAACGTGAGGGCAGAAATTGTTAGATTGAAATAAAAAAGGAGAAAACCGCAGTAGAATAATAATACAAATGAATCTAATCAATCATATAAAACCAAGTACACAAATCTTGAACATAATCTTCATGCTAGGTCCTTAGGAAGTCTTAAACATATTCCATCTGCAGGCAAAAGAGAAACTTTTAATAATGGAAATATGGAGTGCCTAATTGAGAATTGAAAATATGAACCGTGCAATTGAAAATATAGTAATATAAAAATATCGAGTGCATAATTGGCGTAGTAATATAGTAATATGGAAATATGATACAATTTTAAATTTCTTATTTAAATTATGTTTTCAAATTATACAATGATCTAATTAATTACATCGACTTATATTATTCTGAAACATAATAAAAGATTAACATTATATACCGTGATGCGGTATTTATTTATATTATAATTGTGAAAGCACTTCATTTTAGTTCGCAACCCGTCTTAGTTTTTGCGTCTGCCTTTCAATTTACGTACGTCCGGTTTTTTATTTTCTAACAGCCTACTTTTGATTTTGCTTTCGTCTCCTTTATAATTTGCTTTCGTCTTCTTTTCAAACGAAAACGAAGCTCAAACACAAGGTTAACTTGTATTATATATATTAATATATAATGGAAATTAAAACGCGACGACGCAAGTGAGCCTGTTTTGCCTATAATTTCCTGTTAATTATAATATCATGACTAAATTAATTATATTAAATTCATAATGAATTCAATTTGACCAAAAAAAGCTTAGCTGAATTTATATATATATATATATATATATATATATATATAATCATAGACAAAATTAAACCAGAGATTCGATACGATGGTTCTAATAATTTGGTTGTTTCCGGGAGATGAATCATAATGATATCATGGCATCGCTTGATCAAGGTATTTGTTGAAATGTATAACAAAAGATTTAAGTTACAAAATCTGTAACCAACGAAGGAAAGACCAAGCCTTGCTTAAAAAAACATAATACAACGATACAAATACTCTAAGGAGAGCTGCAAGCTTTTTTTGGTAGCTAGAATTTAATACGTCAAGTTAATAAACAAAAAGTTGAAATCTTAGTTTATATTGAAAGACACACACACGTTTCAATACATGGAAAACACAAAAGGCAGGAGAACTTACCGCCACCTTCCTCGAAACCCCAAAACCATCTGACATGAGAAAACGATTCTTCTTCAAAGTTATTTAATCGAAATCAAAATGTTCTCGATAAGCTCATTAGTTTCTTTGAACTTATTATGAGAGGTTTTGCAGAAATGGAGAAGTCGCAAACCAATATCTTTAAACACCTGTGAGTATCGCATTATCGACACCGCACACTTCATCTGACGGTGACGAGACATGGGGAATCTCATCCCCACCTCATCTAAGTCCTATCTGACAAGCGTGCCGGAGAGAAACTACAACACCTGGAAAAAAACAAAAAGAAAGACGGGAAGTTAAGTACACAAAGACAAAGGAAAAAATAAAGAAAAAGAAAAACTCACCGAAGTCGAAAGAGGAACTGGATACGATAACTGCCGGAGAGAAACTGCAACACTTGTAGAGAACTTAATAACACATGAAGAGAAACAAAAGAAAAAAGAAAAACGTATCACAGTTGCAGAGGAGAGAAACAAAAAGAAAAAACCATAAGTTACCAAGTTAGAAAGAGAAACAGATGGGAGAGAGACGCTCCATCATATCGAAGAAAGAGCCTGCGACACCTGCAGAGAAAGAGAAGATAAAATCGATATGAAGGCAAGGGCGGAGAGGTAAAGGAAGAGAGAGAAACCTTTGCACAACTGAAGGTTAAACAAATGAATAAATGGAAGAGGAAAAGTACAGAACATTTAATGAACAAATAGTAATGATAGATATGTGCAGAACTTTCAGAGAGAGAGGCTTCAGATTGAAGGGACTGGAGAGGCACAACATTCAATGAACAGAGAAGATAAAAGACGACCACAAATTGCGGGATGACTGGAGAGTTGCTCATCAGTCACATCGAAATTACTTTCCTATCAGACGGGAGCGCATTAAAAAATAAATAAATGTTTTTTTCATTTCCCCTGCTGCGCTTTTCCTATTCCGTCTGCTTTTTAGCTTACCGTTTTGCGTTTAACTTTCAATCGTCTGATTTCCGTTTCATTTTCACACTCTCTTTTGTTTTGTTTCCGTTTTACTTTCTTCTATTCGTCTTTCACACTCTCCTCTTCTTGGTTTCTGTACTTTCTATTTGCGTCTTCCGTTTGACTCTCCATCGTTTGATTTCCACTTGATTTTTGTATCGTCTATTTTTCTTCCGTCTGTTTTTTACCTTTGCTCCTTCCGTCTCTCTTTTGTTCTGTTTCCGTCTTACTTTCTATTATTTGTTCTTCGCTAAAATCATTTCCATGAACTCATTTTCACTTAACAATCTATATTAGCAAGATTAAAAATTATATTTCGATTATGAAAAACACACAAACAAAAATTACACGGCTTAGAATGTCAGAACTAAATATTGTGCTTTTTTTCCTTCTTATTTTCCTCTTTGTCCCATTTTCTTTGTCATTAATCATAAATTATCACGACTGAAGATGCTTCAAAATTTCTCTCATCATTTCCTTCATCTCGTTGACTTCTTTGCCGAGTAAATTTATGTCTTGTTTTATTTGAACTATCTCTTTTTGTAAGTCACTTGATGAGGTAGCTCGATCATCATCCTTCTTCTTCTTGACAGGCTGTTCCTCGCTCTTTGCTGCTATCTCAGAATCTGTTTTGTATCTGGACAGATTCTTGAAAGTCATTGTTCGAATTGTTGTGGGATTGATAAAGCTCTTGACATTCCACTTCCTCTGATTCCATTATCGAGAAGAACTCCAGAATGTCTGAATATCTTCGTCAATATCATTCCATACGGATAATTAATCGAATCTTCCTTCGTCTTGACCATATAGTGAAAAATAAGGAATGGTAAATCAACGGGTTGGCGATTCAATAGATAGAACAAGCATTGTTCATCCAACGCCGTCACCAGATGCGTTGAACCTGTTCTTGGCAGAATGCGTGGAAAAGAATTGAATATAAGACCTTAGCCTTCAGCACCAGACTTGAGGCGTGTTTTTCTTTGCAGTCGCTGTTTCCATACAACTGTTGATTAACTTGGTTTTCATTCACACCAAACTCCGTCATCCATCCAGGCTTGCCTGTAAGCTGCTCCTTAGCGGATGGACACTCAGTCGCTTTTTCAATAGACTCCATTGTCACTATGATGGATAATCTATCAACTGCAGATACAATGGTGTTATCTACAATTTGCATATCCTTCCAGAAGTCAAACACTTCATTCTGATATATAGTCTCTCGAATTTGAAAAAACTTCCTCTACCCAGCTGCAACTATCTCTGGTTCAATGTCCATGTCGTTATTTCTCAAGGATTCAAAATCAACTAATTTTCCATAAATCATTGCTGACTGCATTGCTTCTTCTGTTGGCAGTGAACTGATCGCACAGATTTCTTCAGGTCGATGTCAGGAGATATATTTCCCTCCTAATAGAAGTTGTGTAAGACTTTATAAACGTAATTTCCTGAAGCGCGTTAATTTTCACGTCGTTACGTTTTTGTACATGCAATAACTTCGTCTTAGTTTCGACTTCTTGCCTTTCTGTGTATCGCGCCGCCTTAAACATTAAATTGTTTATATGGCGGGCTTTTCTATTCGACTGTACGCAGTTTTCAAAATCAAGACCATTATTTAATACAACACAACTGTTCAAGCTATCATTCAAGTTTAGTTAGAGGTTATAAGGACTGTTCACTGTACGCAGTTTTCATTATTATCTTTAACTTTGCACATCAAGACCATCATTTAATACAACGCAACTGTTCAAGCTATCATTCAAGTTTAGTTAGAGGTTATAAGGACTGTTCTAGAGTAGGCGAAATTTTCAAGAAGCTAAAGAGAAGGGATAATTACACAGGCGTAACTTACTGTTAGAAACAGACGGAAGCTAAGCTATAAAAAAGTCAGACGGAAGGTAAAAAAGAAAGGAGCTAAAGATATAAAAGCAGACGAAAGAAATTACAGACGGAAGATAAAGAACAAAAGTAGGCAGAAGCAATAGGGGAAAAAACAGACGTAAGAAAATAAATGATCACCAAGCCAAAAAAATATAATCAAGATGATACAGCAAATATTAAGATAATAATAATAAAAACCAATCGGAACACTTGAGACAAAAGTTATAAAGACTGTTCTAGAGTAGGCGAAGTTTTCAAGAAGCTAAAGAGAAGGGCATTAGTTGATTTTGAATCCTTGACAAATAACGCCATGGACAGTAAACGAGAGATAGTTCCAGCTGGGTGGAGGACGTTTTTTCACGTTCGAGAGACTATTAAAGAACAAAAACATACGGAAGCTAAGCTATTAAAAAACCAGGCCGAATAACACCTTCATAAATTATATGTGCGTTATATCGGTGCTATTATAAATGGAGGAAGATACCTTGACCTAGCCAAAAAAATATAATCAAGATGATACAACAAAGCTTTCTTTTTATTAAGGCAATCATCAAAAGTTAGACGAAAAAGACAGTCAAGCTAAGATTAAAACTAAGACCAACTGGAACAGGCGTCTTACAAAAGCTCTTCAAAACCAATTCAACAAATCAAAAGGCTGCACAAATGAAACGTCTGTATAGAGATTTCGTGCAATATTTTGTTTCCAATCGAAAAACAAAGACATGGTCACAAAGGAGCCAGAGAATCAGTGTTGATCCTCGAGAAGGCCTCTTTCAACAGGGTTCCTTTTAATGCCAAACTGGCTTATTTGTTTCTTTTGTGTCGGATAGATTGGATCTCTGCATTTGGCATCATGGTTCATGTCCCGCGGAGTAAGACGGTTGATAATCCTTTTTCAACAGGGTTTCTTTTAATCCCAAACCGGCTTCTTTAGTTCTTTTGTGCCGAACAGACTGGATCTCTGCATTTGGCGTCAAGGTTCATTTTCCAGCTTGGCTAATATTTTGCAAATGAAAGACAAGTACCATGAGACCGTACAGCTGCCGGAGAGAAACTGCAACACCTGGAGACAAACAAAACAAAAAGCCAACCAAAAGGAAAAAGGAAAAAGGAAAAATTATGACAACTGCACAGCAAAGAAACAAAAGGAAAAAATGAAAACTTAACAAAGATAACATAAGACATCAAGAGGCCATACATTGTGAACATAACTGTAATAAAAGACAAGAAGCACGGTTGATAATCTTCTTTCAACAGGGTTCCTTTTAATCCCAAACCGGCTTCTTTAGTTCTTTTGTGCCGAATAGATTGGATCTTTGCATTTGGCGTCATGGTTCATTTTCCAGCTTGGCTAATATTTTGCAAATGAAAGACAAGTACCATGAGACCGTACAGCTGCCGAAGAGAAACTGCAACACCTGGAGACAAACAAAACAAAAAGCCGACCAAAAGGAAAAAGGAAAAAGGAAAACTTATCACAACTGCACAGCAGGAAAAAACGAAAACTTAACAAAGAAAACATAAGACATCGACGGCGGAGCACTATGCGAAAGAGCAACACACTTGCCGGAAAGACCCTGCAGAGAAACAAATGAAGAAGTTGTGTCTAAACAACACAAAACCATTACACATTTATTCTGGGTGAGAAACAACAGCACCCTGCAGACAAAAAATAGCTGCCGGAGAGAAACTGCAACACCTACAAACAAACAAAACAAAAGAAAAAGTGGACGAGAAGGAAAAAGTTATGACAGATTCACAGCGGAGAAACAAAAGGAAAAAATGAAACATTACCAAAGTAGAAAGAGAAACACACCGCAGAGAAAGAGAAACACACGAGAGAGAAAGAGCAACAGACGTGCCGGAGAGAACCTGCAGAGAAACAAAAGAGGAAGCGGAGAACTTAACAACAAAAAGACGAAAAGGAAACAAACACAAAAAGAAGGAAAACCTGGATGAAAGTCAAGAAGGGAAACTCAGCATACCAAAGTAGAAAGAAAAACACCTGGATGAAAATCAAGAAGGGAAACTGAAAAGGAAACAAAGAGAAACAAACACAAAAAGAAAGAAAACGTGGATGAAAGTCAAGAAGGGAAACTGAGCAGAGGCAGAAGACATCGACGACAGAGAGCTCTACACGAAGGCAAAGGCGGAGAGGTAAAGAAAGAGAAAGAAACCTTTGCACAAGTCCAGGTTAAGCTTCTGAATAAATGGAAGAGGGAAAGGACTGGGCAGGTACAACATTCAATGAACCGTCGGGCCGTGCAAGGAAGGAGAACCGTCGGCTTAAATAGACGGTGGGGATGGATTGCGTGGAGGGAGAGATAGTAACCGTTGGATTGAATGGACGGTCAGGATGTATTGCGTCGTCGTCCATAAAGAAAGTTTAAAGGTGTAGCACAATATTCTATGAACGATATAAGCCGTCAGATTAAATAGGCAGGCAGAAGAGGGCGGTTGAGATGGATTGCGTGGAGGAAGGGAGAACCATTGGATTAAAATGCACGGTTCGGATGGATTATGTGGGGGGAGGTAAGCCGTGAGATGGGTGGCACAATATTCTATGAACGATATTATCTGTCAAATTAAATACGGACGCAGAAGAGGGAGAGTGGGATGGATTGCTTGGAAGGAGGGACAACTGTTACATTAAATGGACGTTTGGGATGGTTGTATAGAAAGTAGTGCATAAAATATTTAACATGAACACTTACCCTGTATTAAATCTGGATCAGTAAAAAAAATTCGGAGACGATAAAATGCAACAGAAATGATTTTGCTAGAGAAATGTGACACAGGAAAATTGCCCATAGTCATCATTGTGGCGCGTTAAACGAGGGAAAGACTTCTGATACAGTGGAATATAAGCGATTTCGCTAGAGAAGCATTGGATATTTTAAATATAAGTGGATCTAGAAAAAAGGCTTTGTATGGACGTTAAAGTAAAGTCGACGGCGAAGAAGGAGACGTCGACGACCTGAGAGAAAAACATGGAGAGAGAATACTTTCTGCTAATAATGAAGATAGAACAATCGAGAGGTTAGGTTTAAAATCGCAAAATTATTTAACGATAAGATGAAATGGACGGTTGGGATGGACTGCGTGGTCGTCCATAACGGTCGAAAATCGGAAGTATTGATGAAATTTAATGGGACTTGGAAATGACATGAAGGGGGATGCCGCTTCGTTTGCGAATGGTTTCTTTGGATATTGAGATATGCAAAAAAACGGTTTGCAGAAAAGGACGGAGATATGGAAGGCACCACATTAAGTACCTTTTAAGAAATAGGCTGAATGGTTGGTAGTCACTTAGTATGTTGCATGATGGAGAAAATTGAAGAGTTTCAATTCCTTTATTAGAATTAAATGAGTTTAATCCAAGTGGAATCCCTCTTTTGGCATCGATATAACATAACAGGTATTATATAACACTTTGATTTCCAAACCATCGATATAAGATACGTGGTTTCAGACTTCTTTCAGCAACAATATAAATACATGTAAGTATGAACACAAGTAAAGTGAGATGAGACAAAAGTGAAATCGACTTCATATGTTCTCCTGGTCTTTGATCAACGCGTTCATATGCAAAATTTAAAAGCTTTTGATTTTCGTTTGATTTTCACATGGTCTGTTTTTCTTCCATCTGATATTTGCCTTAGCGCTTCCGTAAGTGAAATCGACTTCAGATGTTCTCCTGGTCTTTGATCAACGCGTTCATATGCAAAATTTAAAAGCTTTTGATTTTCGTTTGATGTTCACATGGTCTGTTTTTCTTCCATCTGATATTTTCCTTAGCGCTTCTGTCTGCTTTTTAGTTTAGTGCTTCCCTTTGTCTTTCTGTCTTGTTACTTTGTATTTGCCCCTTCCCCCTGACTTTACATTGAGTACCTCGCGGTAAGAGAAATGGAAGGAATAATTCTGGTATCGATATAAAATAACAGGTATTATATTAGCTTTACTATCATTAAGAAGTGCGTTGAACGGTTGGTAGTCACTTAGTATATTGCATGATAGAGAAAATTGAAGAGTTTCAATTGCTTTGTTAGAGTTAAATGAGTTTAATCCAAGTGGAAGAAACGTGGTTTCAGAGAATCCAGAAGAAGTGAATTTTTTCGGGTTTTATTATTTTTGTATCTCTACCTGTACAATATGTTAAATTTATAAGGTTCTGATTTTTGTTTGATTTTCACATCGTCTGTTTTTCTTCCGTGTGATATTTGGCAGAGTTCTACAACTGTAAAGAAGGAAAGAAGCGACATTGAAAGAAGTGATCAATTACATATTAAGAAATATGAGATTCCTGCAACTCCAAAGAAGGAAAGAAGCGACATTGAAAGAAGTGATCAATTACATATTAAGAAATATGAGATTCCTGCAACTGCAAAGAAGGAAACAAGCGAATTGAAAGAAGTTAACCTCATATTTCTTAATATGTAATTGACAACTTGTTTCAGCAACAATATAAATACATGTCAGTATGAACACAAGTAAGACGAAGAAGCGGCATTAAAGAGAGATGAGACAAAAGTGAAACCGACTTCAGATGTTCTCCTGGTCTTTGATCAAGGCGTTCATATGCTGATAAAAGTGAAATCTGTCTTGTTATGTTGTATTTTCCCCTTCCGCCTGACTTTACATTGAGGTAAGACGCAAATAAATTTGTCGTGTCGAATTTTTCTTAAGAAGTGAAATT
>JANZLX010170728.1:0-28525 GCA_025531955.1 Erythroxylum orinocense
CATTTTGTTTTTCCTTATGAAGGAAGTAGTCGATCTCATAGGCTAAAGTATAGAGATACTTAAACAAATGTGTGGGTACTTGCTAGAGAACAAGTTCACTGAACAGACCCGATATAAGAAATCCATTTGAAATATTACTTGTATGCCTATGAAATTCTCATTGTAATGATTGTATAAGTGATCCTTTGACTTGAGGTCATCAAATTTATTTTGTACGGGGATTGCTATATTTTAATACTAGTTATGATCTATTTAATCATAGGTCATTTAATTGGTAGTCATTGGATGTAGCATAAACTATATAGAGATAGTTGAGTGATCAAGATAGGATTCATCATCCTAAAGTAATTAGGAAGAATGTTTCGTTGTTCTCGATTAGTATTGATTCAAGAAATCCTTGGTCAAGATGAAATGATGCTTTGTAAATAGTTTACAAATGTCATTAATTGAATCAATAGCTAATAGTGAAGAACTAATATGATTAGACTCAAAATAAAGTAAACATTAATTCCATGCTCTATGTCTAATTAGAACATTATATGATGAAATGATTGAATTATACGGAAAAATTATGCACGAAAAGGTTAGTCAAAATTATTTTGACATTCCTAAATATTTATGTGGTCATGATACATTGCTAGACGCCAATCTTGATCTATGATTATAAATTGTTTAATTAGAGAATCAAAGATAAATTAAAAAGAGTTTTAATTTATCTAATTTTAATTATAAATTAAAATTAGATTTTATAATCATTGTTAACATATTTGGAAACCTAATGAGTCTTACATATAATATAGGTTGAAGAGACCAAATTTAATTTAATCAAGTTATACTTAATTGTAAAGTTTGAGAAACTTTATGATTAAATATGAGATATTTAATAAATAAGGATCAATATGAGATATTGAATCTTCTATGGGCATGATAGGTATTTAATTATAATTATTTGTAATTCTAATTAAATTTAATTGAAATTAGAATTTAATTTTAATTAAATTACTAAAACGTCCAAAGATTTTTATAAATAGGCTGAAGCTCTATGGAGCTAGTACTTCTTGCTTAACCCCCTTTGTAAGAGTTACAAAGTTCTCTCAACCTATTCTGTGGATACCGTTCGAGGCCAGACACGTGCGGCTATGGTGGTTGAAACAAATCAGTTTCGGAAATAGTTCGAGGGATACGACAAAATAAAGATTAAGCTTCAGACAAAGATACAAATTAAATTTCTGCTTATTATAATTTGTGTTGATCATTTTATAGAATTAAATAGATCTTGATTTTTGGAAAATCAAAAGTCAAAAAAAGTTTCGTTATTATTTCGTTGCGGTCGGAATCAGATCTCAATCCGATTTCCTAACAGCCATTATAACAACCAAGTATAGGGTTTAAAATAGGAATTACAATGCATTAGTTTTAGTGAAATTTAGGATCTTTTATGCTACATTTCTCTTCCTTCCAAAGCATTTCCATCAAGAAAACAAGAAAATCTGCAAGCTTTCAACTTGAATTAACACATTACAAAATAAACGCATATTTGCAAGTAGCATGAAATGCCCACTTCAAATCCATGAATTTTAACTTCAATCACCTACTTTACATCTTTATTTCCTTTAACATGGGTTCATCCACTTACTGTTGCCCATGAAACTACTGAACTATAACAGAAACTTCAAGTACAACAAATTAGCAACCTAACCTTGAAAACGTTCTCCAACGAAACTACAGTGGAAAAGGTCGCAATTCAAGAGAAAACTAAAAGCAAATATTTCCACGAAAACCAAAGAGAAACTAAAGCGAATTTGTGGAACTACAAAGTGAGTAGAGAAGAAGAAAATATTAAAATTCCTAATTGGTTTGAACTTGGCTTAAAGCTTGATTTGTCTCGAGATTCTTAGTTCGAGTTGAAGTTTGATTGTATTTAGGTGTTCAAAGTTTGATCAAATTTAAATTAAGTTTGATTAATTTTATTTTTAATTTGAATTTTAAAATAATTTTGTTTTATTTGAAGGATATTTTATGTAATGACTGTAGTTGAATGGAAGGGAAGCAATGAGGTAAAACAGGAGGGACTCTATATTTCTGGAATTGAGTAGTACAATTGGTAAACTTAAACAGGACGGTAAGAAAAATATAGAGGATCTGAGAAAGAAAAGCTCGACACAAAGATTATGCTTAGCAAAGAGAGAAGAATTCTAGACCATTACAAGCAATTATCTCCCTACTCATTCTTGCCTCAGAACTATTTATGCCTCAATCTAACCGAATATCATAACAGAATTCATAACAAAATTCATAGCACGTAATCCTTTAAGAATACAGGAGTTCGTTTCGCACACTGGGATTTGCGATGGAGTAACGGATCCTTGGCTAATTCTTTATTCTGGGTTGTTGTTGGTGGATCAGGGTCCATTACATTGTTGCCTCCTGCAAAACGAACCTTTTCCTCAAGGTTCCAGTTTGAGAATGATTTATAGAACTCGTTGGTCAGCATCCAAGTAGCTACGTCGATTCCCAGTCCCTCCCATTGCACAAGCACCTGGGGTTCGGACTTGCCGTCAACCAATAAGGTTCGAGTGGCCAAAATGTGGGACGAAACACGAGGTTGTTCAAGAGCTAGCTCCAGAAGTGGCAACGGTATAGTCTGAGTGGGTGGCTGGCCGACACATTTCTTTAAAACTGAAACGTGAAAAACAGGGTGAAGGCGAGATGATGGTGGAAGGTCCAGTTTGTATGCGACCGAACCAACTTTTTGAAGGACCTGGAAAGGCCCAAAATACCTGGGCTCGAGTTTCTGGTTGCGGTGAGGTCGCAGAGACAATTGGCTGTATGGTTGGAGCTTGACAAAGAGCCAATCGCCGACTTCGAAAGAAACATCCCGACGGTGTTTGTCCGCCTGATTCTTCATACGGTTTTGGGCTCTGAGCAAATTGGTCTTGATTTGTGCTAGTATGGGGTTTTGATGGGACAGCGCATGGTCGACTGCAGAAAGTTTAGCGGTTCTGGGAATGCAACGAATCAGTGTCAGAGGATCTCTACCGTAAAGGGCACGAAAGGGGGTCAAGCCAGCTGAACTATGGTGGGATGTATTGTACCAATACTTAGCCCATGGTAACAATGGAACCCATATATTTGGGCTGTCGGCCATAGAGCAGCGAAGATACATCTGCAATACCTTATTAACGGCTTTGGTTTGGCCATCGGTTTCGGGGTGATAGGCCGAACTTAAGGCTCTTGTCGTCCTTTGTAGCTTCGCCAATTCTGCCCAAAAGGTGCTTAAGAATAGCGGATCTCGGTCACTAACGATCCATGTTTTTGGAAGTGGGGGTATCGGTAGGGGAGGACGTTAATAGGGGAGGCATTGGGTGCGAGGTGAATAGAGTGGTCGGTGGTGCAGGAAGGTGGGAGTCCGGTTGGCTTAGTAAAGACATCCCAGTATTACTGTAGGAGGTGGGCAAAGGCAGTAGGTTTGGTGGTGGGGGATGGGGTGGGATGGAAGTTGATTTGAAGGCTAAAATAGGTGGCGATAGATGGGTAGGGGGCAATTGCTATGAAGTCCTGTCCATGAGACATTGGAGTCACCGAGGCCAAATTGGAAGGTGGAAGTGGCATAATTAGTGAGGACCAGTCCGAGAGTGGCGAGCTAGGCCATACCTAATACGACATCGAAACTGTAAAAGGGAAGGACATAAAAATCGACAGTAATTTCGGTCCCTTTGATTTGCAAATTAACATTTCGAACTTTTCCTTCACTGTATATGCTTTTGCCATTGATAACCATAACCGGAAATGATATTGAAGGATCCATGTCTAATCCAAGATGGTGAGCTATGCGACTTTGAATGAAGTTATGCATGCTTCCCCCATCTAACAAAACTTGGATTGAACGACCTTGCATTTGTCCTAAAAATTGGAGTGTGGCGGGAGAGAGGCAACCCGACATGGCGTTGTAGGAAATCATGGTTTGTTGGGCAGGGGGACAGAGGTAAGGTTGGGATTTGAAAGGTCGGGGAGACTGGGATCAATAGTAGGCAGTGGGGTGGGTGAAGAAGGTGGGTTATGAGGCAGTGGAATTGGGTCTGTGTCGTCAGGAGGGTAGTCATCGTCGAGAAGAAACATTTGTGGTTTATGGCATTTATGCCCTCTGATAAACTTTTCATCGTAGTAAAAGCATAACCCCTGATCTCGCCGGCGTTGGGCTTCAGTATGGGTCAAGCGTCGAGTGAAATTGGAGCGAGGAGAGGACTGAGCTGAATCTGTATTAAGTTTAAAGGGGCTAAGAGTGGGGGAAGGAAGGAGGCTAGTGTTGACGGGTTTACGGTCAAAATAAGTGGGAGGTAGTGTTTTAAGTAACAATTTGCAGGTCTCGGATAAGTTGGCTTCTTGTAACCGGGCGAGGTTGATGGCATGGTTAAGAGAGGTAGGTCGGAAGGAGAGGACTTCGTTTTTTATGTCGGGTCGGAGCTCGGAAATAAAACAATCCACGAAAAAAGTGGAAGGCAAGCTGGTGGTTTGGTTGGATAAGATCTCGAAACGAGTCTGGTATTCTTCAACGGAGGTTGTCTGGTGGAGTTTGGCTAACAGTCCTTGTGGTTCTTCTAAGGTGGTGAATTTGAAACGTTCAACAAGTGATTTCTTGATTTGTTCCCAACCAGAAAGTTGCTTATTGGTTTTCATCCACTGGTACCAACGGGCCTTTCCCTCAAAATGAAACGCGGCCATGATAATGCGTATAGAATAGTCGGTGTCGTAAATGGAGGAGAGGACGAAAATGAAAGCACCAAATTGTAATGACTACAGTTAAATGTAAGGGAAGCAATGAGGTAAAACAGGAGGGACTCTATATTTCTGGAATTGAGTAGTACAATTGGTAAACTTAAACAGGACGGTAAGAAAAATACAGAGGATCTGAGATAGAAAAGCTCGACACGAAGATTGCGCTCAGCAAAGAGAGAAGAAGGCTAGACCATTACAAGCAATTGTCTCCCTACTCATTCTTACCTCAAGACTATTTATGCCTTAATCTAACTGAATATCATAACGGAATTCATAACAAAATTCGTATCAATCTATCACGTAATCCTTTAGGAATACAGGAGTTCGTTTCACACACTAGGATTTGCGATGGAGTAACGAATCCTTGGCTGATTCTTTATTCTGGGCTGTTGCTAGTGGATCAGGTTTCATTACATTTTATTTGATATTTTTTAATTTTTAGTTGGGTCAAATTGAGAATAATAACTAGGAATGTCAATGGTCTGAGTTGCTCTTGGCCCTACCATGAGCTAGGGTGGCTCCTGGCCCATGGCTCGGCTCATGGCCCGACGGGCTACGGGTGAGTAGGGCCAACTCGGTCCACCTTATAATTTTTTTGAAAAAATGTTAAAAATGACATCGTTTTTGAAATAACGATAGAGCCACAGGTCGAGTCGGGCTCGACCCGACCTCAACTTGTGACTCAATCAGGCCGATCACTTTTGACCTCCCTACTTAGAAGCTAGAATATAGTACTATTCTAAAAAATAAAGCTAAAAATATATTTTAAATCTTAATGTTGCGCTAGAATAAAAGTCAAAATAGCAATTTATTTTCTAATGTTTACACTAAAATATTTCAGAATGTTTAAAATAAGTCAACAAACGTTCAAAACAACTTCTGACTAAATGGAACAAAGGGCTAACTCCTTTAATTGTTCCGTCCAAATAGGGGCTGTTTTGAACGTTTTTCAAATATTATGATTTATTTTGAACGTTTTACAAATGTTATGATTCATTTTGAATACTCCAAAACGTTACGGTCTAACTAAAATTTTTGTGTAAATGTTGAAGATAAATTACTTAATTGGCCCTCAATTGAGAGTTAAATCCTATCTTTTTGAATCTTTTCCTCGATGTTTACAAATATGTTCAAAACATACTTTATGAAAACGTAAAACTTAACGAAACACATCCATGGTAAATGTCACGCAAGTTTTTTATATAAAACACAACGTTTTGTATTCCAATTCCTCAATCCTCACTGTTTTGATTCTTCCAAGCAAATGAAGTTGTTGCAAAGACTGTCCCTAGGTTAGGGTGGGTCTAGGAAGGACACAACAGACTAATGGCTCGCTCGCTTCTTTTCTTGGGACCTACTGACGTTGGCAAAACTAAACTTACTGAAGCTCTTGCTGAGCAACTCTTTGATGATTAAAATCAAATGGTGAGGATTGACATGTCTGATTACATGGAGCAACACTCTTTTGCACGTCTTATCGGTGCTCCACCGCTGTAAATATTACTACCATTCCTGTTTAACTTTGTTTAATATATTTGTATGAATATAGCGCATCATATCCCAATCCTCTTCCTCCAAATAAACCTATTGCAGCTCTATTGATGCAGGTCAATCAATGTCCCGAACGAGCTAGTGGTGATGGATGACTTATCAACTCTCTCCAGGTTCCAAAATGACGATTCTTTGAAAGTTATAAAACCCATGTGTCACTCAATTTAATGCCATTCATCCCAATCCCTCCCTGGATCACCATCTTCCTTTTGTTGATGTGGCAAGCTGCATGCGCCCCTCGTGGCGGGGGCGGCGCAACGTGCCATAAAATTTTCTTAATAATGAACAAAAATTAATTATAATTTTGATGGTTTTAATAAATTTATGATTAAGTGAATCAATTTGATCTAAGTCAAGATAATAAAATAGCCCAATAAAAGATCTAGATTAATGGGCCAAAGTTTAGTGAGAAAAATAGACCCCGATTAGTGTGGATCGAATCTGTATTGAGTCTGTGATATGAAAGCCCGATATGGATACTATTTATGTAAGGTTAAGATTTCCTATAGCAGCTTAAGCAAATTGTGAACGTACAGATACTCTAACCCATCAAGAGGTTTACATATTAAGAAAGATGCAGAGAGGCATTAACGAAATTCCGGTAATCACTTCTCGTGAAGGTTGTCAAGAAAACAGGATCGTCTCCACTCTGAAAAGCTCGTTGAAAGCCATAGATGTAAAATTGGGTATTTTTGTGTTTTTTTCATTTCTTTCATTTCACGTTTGATCATGGGCATATAACAAAGGCTCGTGTTACGCACTACACATGGTATTAAAGCGGTTAGGTGATTGTGTTAGGGGGCTGGGCCTCGTTACTTATCCCAAGATGACAATTTGGGACGGTTGGGTAAAGCTGAAAGTTGAAAACTTCAATTTATAAGGAAAATTTCAGTGTCAGCGTGGGCAGGTTTACTGCGGCGAAACTAAGAAATCATTTCGAAGGACCTTTCGAGAAAAGTTCGCTGTAGTGAAGTCTCAAGATCGAGCAAATGCACCATTTGGGAAAAATAGCGAGGTTCCTAGATCAAACCTAATCACCTCTTGGGAAAAATATGCCGCGGTGAAAGTCTGGCTTTGTTGCAGCAAAGTTATGAGATTTAGCCAAAAACACCTTTCAGGAAAGGTTTGCCGCGGTGAAACCTTCAATCCGCAACCTAGACCTAATAATCAAATACAAAATTTTTACACATATAATTTCAACAACCATTAACAACTCAACCAAATGATAAATATAAATATATACAAAAGAAACTTCTTAAATTTTTAATCTCATTATTAAAACAAAATAGAGTTTGAACATAGCTTTAGTTACATATTAATAACCACATTAATAACTTAATACAAAATACAAATGGATGCTCATATTCGATATGCTTATAAAGCTACCCAAAAAGTTGAACTAACTTAGTTACAAAATGTAGCTATCTTGGAGTTTGCCCAACGTTTTGCGAGGATCACTAACCTTCTCGTTCTGCACTTGAGGAGTGAAAACATAATGAGTTAAGCTACGAAGCTCAGTGGCTAATTGCCTAGAGATATTGATAGGCTTTTATTTGATGCATTAATGTAGGTAAATTGTGTAGTGTTTTGGAGCAGATATATGCTAAATTGTTGTTTTTGTATTATCTTTAAGTGTTAGGAGTTTTGGAAAAATAGAGTAAAAGAAGAGAGGGTGCTTTGAAAAAGAGAGAAGAAACAAAAATGCACGCAACCTATGGAGTAAGATGAGAGGGTTTAGTGTGTTTTGGAAAGAACACAACCTCCACTACACGATAAAAAGAGCCTCCATTCTCCAGCAATAACGGCGGCCTTTATGCACACTTAGATTCCATTTCACTCACAAAAACACAAGAGTCCAACTTAAACACTTCACGCCTATAGCCTCCACACCTACACCACCCTCATTTCTACGTAGTAGCCTCCATTTTCCACAAAAACATGCATCAGCCTCCAAAAACAGTCAACCTTGACATCATCATTCACGCATAGACAACAATATCTCCACTCACACATAAGGGGAAAAAAAATCAAGCAGCCTCCACCGAAAACTCATGCAACTCCACACGTAGCCTAGCCTCCATATACCATGCCATTCACGCCCAAATAGAAGAGACAACGCAAGCATATCACACTCTCACTCTCCAGCAAAAACGCAACTCTCACCAGCAGGAGTGACATAGCCATTCTTTACATTCTTCTCACCTCCACCGAAAACAGCACACTCTCCACTAATCAACAAATGGCCTCCATTAAAGCTTCCATCCACGCACACCAAAGCTTCGACTTTTGATATAAGCTTCCATGTAATTCCACTGCTGCAGACTCTCTCCATTCATGCAGCCACCAACGTAGACTCAAAGTCCAACACTCATATCAACATCTTCTCCACACAACAACGCAACAGCTCTCCACATTACTCTACTAATGCAGCTGAAAAAATCACAAACACAACCCCCAAAACACTCCATTTACTTCACTATGCAGTGGCTCTCCTTCCACTTACGCACACCGCAGCTGGCTGTCCACTCCATTCATGCAATACACTCAAGCAGCTAGCATCCACGCCACTCACACATGTAGCTTCACTCTCCATTCACCACTCACCAGCCAAAACTTGAAAGCTTTAGCTAGCCTCTACTGAAGAAGGGACATAATCACGTAAAGAAAGATAACGCAACCTATCAATTTGGAGTAATGTTTATTTTTTATTTCCTTTTAACTTCTTCATGAGTTTGTTTAAGGTTTTTGCTTGTGAATTGCTTGGCCTGATAATTTGTGGCTAGAATTTTAATTTCTGTTAGGGATTTGATATTTTTGTTGATGCTATAATTTTGAACATTGATGAATCCATGACTCAATATTCATATGCTAGTTGATTTTCCTTGGGTTTAATTGTTTTTCCTTCGGATTATTGGAAATTGACTTGGTATAAATTCACCTTTGGAAAAAGGGGATTTTTGCTAGATGATTGAAAGAAATTTCGGCTAGGATTTTCTTGTGAGTTGGAAAACTCAAGAAACTTAGGAGGTGAAAATTGAAGGTTTGAGTGTGGAACTTAAGAAACTCTAGAAAAAACTTAAGTAAGGGATTACTAAGTGATGTCTAGAGTGGATAGATTAATTCACCATTGGGAGGAGGGGATTAATTACTCTTAAAATTCTTTTACAAGGTTAGGATTTTTCATTTGTGGACGATAGCTAATTCAATATTAAGGTTGGCAAAAATATCATTCCCTAAGAAAAAGTCTTTCCCCATTACCGTTAATAATTTTAATTAAACAATTGTTGCACTCTTTTCTTAATTAGTTATTGCATAGATTTTTCATATTCATAGTGATTTTGGTTGCATTGAATTGTGTAGTTGCTTAGAAATTTCCTTGAGTTTTTAATAATTCGTTACATTGCTTTTAATTTCCCAAAATTTCACTAGACCCAATTTCAAACACTATCTGTTAGCACATATTTGAACTTTCTCATAATCCCTGTGGACACGACTCGGTTCTTACTGATTTATTACTCACTTCGATAACCGTGCATTTGCAGTTTACGAAAAAGTTTTTGGCGCCGTTGTCGGGGATTAATGTTTGAATGTTTTCTTCTATAGCTAGTTTGATATTTACTTGTTGGTTTTCTTTTTGTCATTAAAGTAACTTATTTGTTTCTTTTTCTTTTTGCATTTTCATTTTCTTGCACAGCTTACCCCAAACCACTAGAGGACAAGAAAGACAGTTTGACCTAGAGTTGGAAAGAACAGTAAAGTCAATTTGTCGACAAAAGAAAATGGAAAATCAAGCAGTAGAACTTTAGATAATTCAAAGAGAGAGGGATGAAATGGCTCAAAGATTAGCTCAGTTAGAGGCCAAACTTGGTATAGCTAATTTGACTGAGGGAAATGGAAGAGGAGATAACGGAAATGAACAGGAACAGTTACAACAACGTTCTATCAGGGAATACTTCCAGCCTACAGTGGTAGACAATTATCACGGTATCCAAAGACCTAATGTTCGCGCTCATAATTTTCATATTTCACCGGGTCTCATCAATTTAGTTCAAACAAATCAGTTTGGAGGAGCACTTATAGAGGATCCAAATGATCATCTTGCAAGCTTCCAGGAATTATGTGACAATATCAAGACTGAAGAGGCAATGCAAGATGACATTAGGCTCACTTTGTTCCCATTTTATCTTCGGGACAAAGCAAGGAATTGGCTTCATTTAATTTTGATTGATAGAATGCGAACTTGGCAAGAGGTGGCACAACAGTTCTTGATTAAAATTTTCCCACCTGGTAAAGCTGCGAAGTTAAGAGTTGAGATCAGTACATTTAGACAGCATGACTTGGAACCATTGTATGAAGCTTGGGAGAGGTATAAAGATCTTATGAGAAAGTTTTCACATCACGGATACCAAGAGTGGGTACAAGTGGAAATGTTCTACAATGGGTTGAATGGTCAGACTCGAACCATTGTGGATGCAACAGCAGGTGGTACTCTGATGAGAAAAATATCTCAAGAAGCATGTGCATTACTGAAAGATATGGCTTCAAATAGTTACTAGTGGCCCTTCGAGAGAACTAATGGAAAGAGAGGAATTTTAGAAGTGGACCAAGTGACTCAATTATCTGCTCAACTGACAGCCCTATCAAATCAATTTTCAAAATTCATGTCAAAAGAAAGACAGAATGAGCAAGTGGCAGCTACTAGTCATTCATTATACACCAATGATGAAGGGGTGGAACAAGCTCAGTTTGTTAACCAGAGGAACTTAGGATTTAAGTCACAACCAATGGGAAATCAATATGGTCAAGGATACAACTCTAAGGAGCAATATAACTATGGTATTCAAAGGAATATGGCCCACCCACCTGGATATGGACCACCACTAATAGAACGGAGACCATCCTTGGAAGAAATGATTGGCACTTGTGTAACTGAGACAAGAAACCGTTTTCACAAGAATGAGAAGGAGATGGATGAGCCAAAGATGCAAGTAACCAGTATTGGGACTTCAGTGAAGGGTTTGGAAGTTCAATTGGGACAACTTGCAAATGTTTTTAGGGATTTGAATCAAATGACATTTTCAAGTAATACTGAAACTAATCCAAGAGAGCAGTGCAAGGCCATCATTTTATGAAGTGGAAAAGAATTGGGAAAGGTGAAACCTAAAGCAAAAAAATCCACTCAGTCCAGTGATAACGAAGGAAAGAATACTGTGAAGAAGCAAGTGCACCTACACAAGTTGAGAAGGAAGTTAGTTCATAGAAGAAACTAGAAGGGGAACTGTAAACAAAAATCATCCCCAAGCTGCCATATCCTCAAAGATTTCAATGGAGGAAAATCAATGATCAATTTACAAAATTCCTTGAAGTCTTTAAGAAACTTGAGATCAACATTCCCTTGATTGAAGCTATTAAGCAAGTACCGAATTACGTAAAATTCATCAAGGATCGAGGAGTGTAGTGCAGTCTTGTAAAGAACGTTACCGTAGAAATTGAAAGATCCGGGAAGCTCACAATTTTGTGTGAGATCGGCAACACACATTTTGGTAAAGTGCTTTACGATTTGGGGGCAAGAATAAATCTCATGCCTCTTTCCATCTTCCAAAGGCTGGGATTAGGAGAAGTCAAGTCATCGAAAATTTGCCTCCAACTAGCTAATCGTTCTATCACTTATCCTCGAGGTATTGTAGAAGATGTTCTTGTTCGTGTTGACAAATTTATTCTCCTTGGAGACTTTGTGGTGCTTGATATGGAAGAAGATAAGGAGATCTCGATCATACTTAGGTGACCATTCCTGGCTACCGGAGGCGCAGTGATTAATGTGCGACAAAGAGAACTAACCTTACATGTAAATGGCAAGAAGGTGAAGTTCAACATATACAAATCGCTCAAACATCCAAATGATAAACCGACTTGCAACCGAGTGGATATCATATCCTCTTGTGTGGTAACATCTTTTCCTTCCCTTATATCTAAAGACCCATTATTGACATGTTTGGAAGGTATGTTCAGAAAAGATGCTATGGATGATGATGATGCTTGTTTTATGATGGTATTGGATTTGTTTGAATGTTTGAAAATTTTTGATCAACTCGATCCTTTGTTTTGTGTGAATAATATTGATGTTGTTGGTGATGTGAAAGACGTGCACCCATTGATTGATTTGAAACCCTTTCCTGAAAATTTGAAATATGCATTCTTGGGTGCTAATCAAACTTTTCCCGTCATTATTTCATTTTCATTGACTCCTTTAAAAGAAGAAAAACTGCTTAGGGTATTAAGGGAGTTAAAAAATGCATTGGTTTGGTCACTTTCAGACATTAAGGGAATTAATCCTTCTATTGTAATGCATAAAATTCTGGTGAAGGAGTCATTCACCCCTAGCATTGAATCCTAAAGAAGATTAAACCCAGCAATGAAGGAAGTGGTTAGGAATGAAATTTAGAAGTGGCTTAAAATTGGAATCATTTCCAATTTCCGATAGTTCATGGGTTAGTCCTACTCAGGTTGTTCCTAAAAAGGGTGGATTCACTATAGTTAAAGATGACAACAATGAGACTATTTCCACTAGACAATCACTAAATGGAGGGTTTGCATGGATTATAGGAAGTTGAACAAAGCCATGAGGAAGGACCATTTTCCTTTGCCATTCATAGATCAGATATTAGATAGATTTGCTGGGCATGCATTTTATTGTTTTCTAGATGGGTACTTGGGATATAACCAAATAACCATAGCACCTGAAGATCAAGAAAAGACACATTTACTTGTCCTTTTGGCACATTTGCATTTAGGCGCATGCCTTTTAATCTTTGCAATGCTCCTGCTATATTTCAGCATTGCATAATGGCTATCTTTCCTAATATGGTTAAGAATTTCATGGAAGTTTTTAGGGATGATTTTTCTGTTTTTGGTGATTCATTTGATAAGTGCTTACATAATTTGTCTCTATTGTTGAAAAGATGTCTGGATACCAACTTGGTGCTCAATTAGGAGAAATGTCATTTTATGGTGAGGGAAAGAATTGTGTTAGGTCATAAAGTGTCTGCCCATGGCATTGAAGTGGATCGAGCCAAAACAACAACCATTGAAAAGCTTCCTCCACCGACAAATGTAAAGGGTATCTGTAGTTTCCTTGGACATGCGGGGTTTTACCGAAGATTTAGCAAATACTTCTCCAAGATTGCCAAGCCCCTTTGCAATCCCTTGGAAAAGGATATGAAATTTAAGTTCAATGAGAAATGCTTGCAGGCTTTTGAGTTGATTAAGAGAAAGTTGATTTTAGCTCCCGTGATGATCACACTTGATTGGCGACAACCATTTGAAATTATGTGTGATGCAAGTGATTTCACAGTGGGAGCAGCTTTAGGCCAAAGGAGAGAGAAAGTGTTCAAGGTTATCTACTACTCTAACTGGACTTTGGATGATGTCTAGTAAAATTACACTGCTACAGAGAAGAAAATGTTAGCGGTTATGTTTGCTTTGGACAAGTTTCGGTTATATACCATTGGGTCTAAAGTTTTGATTTTCACAGATCATGCGGCAATCTGATATTTGTTTGTAAAAGAAATGCCAAACCACGGCTCATTCGATGGGTGTTGCTTTTGCAAGAGTTTGATGTAAAGATCAAGGAAAAAAAGGGGACAGAAAATGCAATTATCGACCATTTATCTCGATTAGAGCTTGAGGAATCAAAGCCAACAATACCTATCCAAGAGACTTTCGCAGATGAGCAATTATTCAAAGTCAATGAAAAGCTTCCATTGTTTGTCGATGTGGTGAATTATTTAGCTATAGGTTTGATTCCTCCGGATTTGAATCCATTCCAAAAGAAAAAGTTCATATTTGATGTGAAAAGTTATCTATGGGACGAGCCTTTACTATTCAAGAGAGGTCCTGATTAAGTGATTCGAAGATGTATCTCAGAAGATGAAGTTTTAGCAATTTTGGAACATTGTCATTCATCATTCACTTTAGCCTAACAAGAACAGCAACAAAAGTTCTTCAATCCAATTTCTATTGGCCTACTCTTCATAAGGACAACTATGCTTTCACTAAAACGTGTGACGGATGTCAACAAATGGGTAATATCTCACGACGCATGAGCTTCTTTTGACTGACATTTTTAAGGTAAAACTCTTCGATTTGTGGGGTATTGATTTCATGAGACCATTCCTCAAATCTTATGGACAATCTTATATCCTTTTGGCAGTGGACTATGTATCAAAATGGGTTGAAGCTATAGCTTCATCAACAAGTGATGCCAAGGTTTTTCTCAGATTTCTTAAGAAAAACATTTTCACAAGATTTGGCACTCCAAGAGCCATTATTAGTTATGAAGGTACCCACTTTTGAAATAAGCTTTTGGGTAATCTTTTAACCAAATATGGAGTTTGACACAAGGTTGTTTGACGTTACCACCCACAATCAAATAGCTAAGCTGAAATATCAAATCGAGAGATCAAGGACATTCTTGAGAAGACGGTAAACCCTAACCGGAAAGACTGGGCTCTCAAGCTTTGATGATGCCCTTGGGGTATACAGGACGACTTTCAAAACTCCAATTGGCATGTTTCCATATCGTTTGATTTTTAGAAAAGCTTGTCATCTTCTGGTAGAGTTGGAACACAAGGCTTATCGAACAATTAGGAAGTTAAATCTTGATTGGAAAAAATCAGTTCAAAATCAATGTCTTCAATTGTGTGAATTGGAAGAATTTCGAAATGAAGCGTATGAGAACTCCAAATCTACAAAGAGAAAAATAAGAAATGGCATGACAAACACATCATGAGAAAAGAATTTGCTTAAAGAGAGAAAGTTTTACTTTTCAACTCGAGATTGAAGCTTTTTCTAGGTAAATTGCGCTCTAGATGGTCGGAGCCCTTTGTTGTGAAAAATGTTACCCGCTTTATATTGAAGTTGAGGGAAGTGATGGAAGAACTTTCAAAGTGAATGGGAAAAGATTGAGGCATTATTATGGTCAAGAGTTGAGAAACATTGCAAACATTTCACTCGAGGACCCGTGATCAAATGGCTACGTCAAGTTATTGATGTTAAACATAGCACCTGTTGGGAGGCACCCCAATCTTATCCTTTCATTTTAGTTCTTTGTTGTTTTAGTTTCTTTTTATTGCTTTCATTTGAGTATCTCATTTGTGTTTTATTTATTTGTTTTTTAGGAATGCAAGATCAGAGTTGTGAATTCTGATTTCAAGTCATTGAGCCTTCTATAATCCAGGGAGTCCTTATGTTCTCATTTCCTTATTTTTTGGACATTGGGGACAATGTCTCATTTAACTGTGGGGGTGGCACCAATTTTAAAATTTTGCAGTTGAACTGTGATAAAGGTTGAACCATGCAATTTTTTCATAGTAGTTGGACTGAGGATTGAGTTGTGTGCTTGAATTTCACTTAGGCAACTTGAGTGGAAGGTGAATCATATGGATTGATTGAAGTAATTAGTTGCATAAACTCAGTCAAAAATTTGATACTTGAGTGATTAGGTCATGTATAAAATTTTGATGGATTTTCATATAAGCACTTGTGAGGATTTGAGCCTCTATGAATGCATTTGATATTCATTTCATTGTTTTTTTGTTATGTGTGATACTCCCCTAGGAAGATTACCTTTAGAACTTGCATTGAATTGGTTTGAAATTACAAGATGCATGTTTTATGGAAATGATGAAGGCATTCTTTGTTTTAAACCCATTTGCTTAAATGACCCACCTTATACATTATCCCTTGCTAACCTTTACCCTTTTTTATTGCAAAATAAACACCTAAAAACTCAAAACTCCACTAGCCTAGCCTAATCATAAGTATAATCAAATGCTAGGTGAGCTTACTCGTTATTTTGAGATGTTAATAGAGGTACTCCTACTCATATTTTATTGATTCATGCTACTTTTGTTTTCTCTTGTTTTTAGTTTAAAAAAGAAAAAAGAGAAAAAATAGTAATAAAAGAGAAAGGAATAATAATAAAAAGAAAAAAGAAAAAGAAAAAGAAGCAAACATAGTAGCATTAGTTAGTAATGAGTAGTAGTAGTCTTATGTATTCATTTGCATATCTCAATCTTTGTATTTAGTTGTCCCTTTTATTTAGTGTTTTGTTAATACATGTGAATTAACCCGTGACCTTTTTATCCTACCTTAACCTAAACCCCATTACAAACCTAAATAAAAGTCCTTTTGATCCACGTTGGTGTATAATTTATGTGGTAGAGAATTGGTGAATATGCAAGCTTATGGTAGTGTAGTCTTGTAGAGGGAGTCTTGAGTGAAAGACTGACGCTAAACACTTGAGTGATTAGAGCGAAAACGTGAGGAAAATCCATATGAATTTTATATGTGCCTTTGATTAATGGTGTCTGCTTTTGACCTTGTTTATGTGCATTGATGAAAAAATTATGATATGTGTAGTAGCTCAAAGCTTAAATTGTTGAAGTTTAAATGAAAGCACACACTTGATCTTATTTGAAAATGAACTGATGAAATTTTTTTGTTATTGTGTTTAAATTGCTTGGGGGCAAGCAATAGTTCAAGTGTGGGGGTATTTGATAGAGATATTGATAGGCTTTTACTTCATGCATTAATGTAAGTAAATTGTTTAGTGTTTTGGAGTAGATATATGATAAATTGTTGTTTTTGTATTATCTTTGAGTGTTAGGAGTTTCTGGAAAAATAGAGCAAAAGAAGAGAGGGCTGCCACTGAAAAGAGTAACACAAAGGAGGATGGCCATCATTTTTTAAAAAGCAAATAGTTCAGCATACTTTAAAAAAGAGAAAAGAAGATAAAAACACTTACAACCCATAGAGCAAAATGTTAGTGTGTTTTGGAAAGAAAGAGCCTCCACTACAAGACAAAAAGAGCCTCCATTCATCAGCAAAAACCACGCAGCCTCCATGCACACATAGACTCCATTCCACTCACAAAAACACAACAGTCGAACTTAAATACTTTACACCACAACCCCACACACACCTACGACCTGCCTCTAATCCACTTTTGTTTTCCAATAAAAATCATGCAAATGATGCACCCCTCACATAAGCTCTTTGGGAATCATGCCGCAAATCCCACTTGGCTTCAACCTCCATTGACAGCCATGCACGCATATCCCTTTATTCACGCAATAGCCCAACTTAAATCCTTCACGCCCCTCCAAAGAATGAGCCTTAATTTTTGACTGCTACTCCACGCCAACAACGCAGTAGCTTCCAAAAGGAGAAAAAAACGCATCCCATCCTTCCACTCACTGTCGCAACTCTCCACTCCACACACAGGAGACAAAGCCTCCTCACTCACAAAACAACATCCACCTGTAAGAGGAGTAGCTTCCACTTTTAGATATGCGCTTCCACGTGACTCCACTAACCCAACTTCAAACATCACGACGCAGGCCTCAAATAAGCCCTATGCGAACAATGCAGCGACCTCTTCTAGTAAGCCCTCACCAATGCAGCATCAACGTAGCCGCCATTCATCATCCAATGCAAGACAACAACGTCCGCAAGGAGATTGGATAGCCCAATGATTTCTGCAACTGTTTGGGAGCTTTGTTCTTCATTTATAATTCATTCTCTTATGAGTTTGTCTAAGGTTTATGCTTGTGGATTGCTTGGCATGATGAATTGTGGCTAGAAATTTAATTTCTCTTAGGGATTTGATATTTTTGTTGTTTTAATATTGAATTTTGTTGAATCCATGACTTAGTATTCATATACTTGTTGATTTTTCCTTAGGTTTATTTGTTTTTCCTTTAGATTATTAGAAATCGGCTTGGTATAAATTCACCTTTAGAAAAAGGGGATTTTTGCTAGATGAATGAAGCAAATTTCGGCTAGGATTTTCTTGTGAGTTGGAAAACCCAAGAAACTTAAGAGGTGAAAATTGAAGCTTTGAGTGTGGAACTTAAGAAACTCTAGGAAAAACTTAAGTAAGGGATTACTAAGTGATGTCTAGGGTGGATAGATTAATTCACTTTTGAGAGGAGGAGATTAATTACTCTTAAAATTCATCTACAAGGTTAAGATTGTTCATTTGTGGAGGATAGCTAATTCAGTATTAATGTAGGCAAAAATATCATTCCCCAAGAGAAAGTCATTCCCCATTGACGTTAATACTTTTAATTAGTCAATTGTTGCACTCTTTTCTTATTTAGTTATTGCACAAATTTGTCATATTCATAGTTATTGTGGTCGAATTGAAATGGGTAGTTGTTTAGAAATTTCTTTGATTTTTTAATAATTCGTTACATTGCTTTTAATTTCCCAAAATTTCAATAAACCCAATTTCAAACACTGTCTGCTAGCATAGATTTGAATTTTCTCATAATCCTTGTGGACATGACTCGGTTCTTACCAATTTATTACTCACTTCGACAATTATGCACATGCAGTTCATAAAAAGTTTCAAAATTCAAATTTATTATATTATCTTAATTTATTTTGAAAGATAACGATATACAAAAGGTTATATAACTTGGTTATCCCTTTAATAAAAAGATTTTTTTTCATATTTTACATGGATCGATCTAACAAACTCACTCAGATAGTAAGAAACAATTTTGAAAAATCTGGAAGGAATAAACTCCTATCATTTTTACACAGATAAAGGATCCATCTATTCAACTAATTCGATACTGGCTTCGAAGATATAATCAAAAGGTTATTCAAATAACCAGATACTTGAAGATTCTATCAAAGATAGTGAGAAAGAAGTTTTAACATAATCAATTAATAGCATTAGTAATTATTCTTGAAAGGTTACATTTATACCCTCTAAGCTTTAGAAAGTAAAAACGCTCTATTAAGAGAGAGATCAATATTCTCTGAAGCTCATATTGAGCAAATCCTACTTTTATTTGTTGCAAGCTTGTAGAGGTTTGTTAAATGCTACTAGTGTGGAAGGTTGAAGAACCTTGAAAAATATGTACTTGTGATGTTGGAGACGCTCGTCAAATTCCTACTTAAAGATTGAAGTATCTTCACCGCGGCGAACTGACCTAAATCAATAGAAACTTAATGAAATGAAAATGAAATGAACGAAGGAAAACTTACGAAACAAGGTGGAGGATGATGCGGAGGCGAGCGACATAAGAGGGCGTTCTTGAAGGAGACTGAAAACAAGGAAGAATGGCACTAGAAACTTGGAGTAGTCATGGCATTCGTGAAATGAGAAGGACGAAGGTGGAAGAGAAAGAAGAAATCATCGGAGCGTTTAGAAGAAAAAGGAGGTGAAGTGACAAAAATGACACTAGGTAAAAGAAAGGTCTGAAGAACAATAAAGGCAAAAGAGAAATTTCAATGGGGAAAAATTCGGGCAGAAAGGATTGTCGCCATGGTGAAGATGTTCGCCACAGCAAAAGAATTAAGGGGCGCTACAGCAAAATTGCATGAAGGAGTTGTATCGTGGCAAAGGATGAGTTTGCCGCACCACGGCGAGATTTTCTCGAAACATAAAAAGAAGAAATATAACAAGTTCTAATGGATCCTTACCTCATATGCAATCCTTACATTATAAAACAATGCACCATCTACACCAATTTCTTTTACCATGCAAGATGTATCATGCATCCATAAAGATTCAGGATTTAAAGGGAAATTGAATTATTGAAACAACTAAACTTAAATCTTACTATAGCTAAACCTAATCCTACTGATTACGTTTCTCCCCCACATTTAGTCAACATACTTATGCTTAACAATATCATTCCATTTTCAATCAATATGCACAAATATATTGTAAGTAAAAGGAGAGAAACAATATGGTGTTTACAGTGGGTATTTTAGCTCTTGAGGGACGTTTGGCCCATACCCATGCTTTAGTAAGGCAACTTGGTCCTACTTCTAGCTCTATGCCAACGTCCAAACTCTGTAGTTCACCTGAAACATCAGTAACAAAAACCCTCTCCAAGAAATCATCAGTTAAGGGATTCATGGCTCATTCAAAGTGAATACATGCATCATCAACAACCATATCAAGCATATTAACTCCTAGAAGCGAATAGTCCTCACGAGGGTGCTTCATAGCTTTATAAATATTGAAGCTTACCTGTTGATCTCCTACCTCCATGATGATCTTACCTTCCTTCATGCTGATCATGGTACTAGCTGTCCTCAAGAAAGGTCGCCCGAGAATTACGGAAGTATCTTGCATAACTTCAGAAGGCATATCAAGTACATAAAAATCAACAAGAAATACCAAACCTTTTACCTAGACCAGGATGTCTTCAATAATGCCCACTGGATGCCTAAATGATCAATCAGCGAATTGTAACACAACATATGTGGGTTTCAGACTCACTACCCCTAAGGGTTGATGGATAGACTTTGGCATCACATTAATTACGGCCCCGAGATCTAACGAATCTCTTCCTATAGTTACTTTCCATATAATGCATGGAATGGTAAAAGATCCAGGGTCTTGACACTTTATAGGTATTTGAGGTTTAAACAGGGCGGACACATTCCAACTCACTCGGACTCTCTCATTGGGCCTAAATTTCCTCTTGTTTGTGCACAAGTCCTTAAGATATTTAGCATAGGTTGGAATTCTTTTCATGAAATCAAGCAAGGGAATGTTGACTTCTACTTTTCCAAATAGATCAATTATATCCTTTGCATGCTTAATTTCAGTCTTACATTTGCACATTAAATATGAATTTGGAAAAGGATAGTCATGAAGATTTACCTCCTTACCTTTGGCTTCAGTTTGCTTGATTTCTCATGCTCAGCTTTGTCCTTGAAACTTTCTGAAGTAGCTCTTTTGTCCTTGGATGTAGACTTCCTTTCCTTCAATAAGTTCTTTTCCTCGAAACCTTCAGACCTTTTGATTCTTCCCTTTGGTAGAGGTGCTTCTTCATTCTCAATCTCCTCATCACATGCTTCCTCTTCTTGATTGTCAAACCTCACTTGTTTCCCGCTTCAGAAAGTAATTGCGTTGAGGCTTTTTGGATTCATTACTGTGTTAGAAGGAATTGTTTCACTGCTTCTTGCTTAGTTTTCGCTCAAATCATTGGATAATTGGGTTTCATATGAGTTGATATTTTCTGCCTTTGTTTCCCATTGCTCCATTCTCTTCTCTAAAGCATTGAATCGAGCAGCAGTTTTGGAGGAATCCTGTTGAATGAGGTTTGCTATGGCATTGAATTGATTGTTGGTCAAATTCCTTTCCTCCTTCATCAAAGTCATCATGTTGTGAAGCAGTTGATTGGTGTCGTCCTTTGCTAGGACTGTCAGAGCTTGTTGTTGGTTGGGTAACTGGTTAGCAAAAGTCCCAGCTCCTCCTCTTTGTTGAAATCTACTCGGAGCTTTACCCTATTCATTTCTCCAACTAAATCTAGGGTTAGCCTTCTAGCCCTCATTGTAAGTGTTGGAGTATGGGTCCCATTTCTGGTTTGTTCTTCCTGGATACACTGCGGACACCTCCTCATACCGTCCTGGGCATACACTAGACATGTGCATAACCGACTCACAAGTGTCACAACTGGGTATGGTAAGATCCAAAGAAGATGTTGGGCATTGCACATTCAGGTTCTTCAGTTCAGTAGTGACAAAAGATAATTGCGATGTGATCCTATTTTCCAAGGAGTCCACCTTCGATTCCAAACTTTCCATTGTCTTAGCTTGAGCTGTTGAAGCTTCTAGTTTATGCACTCCTCTAGAATCTCTCACACTATACTGTTGATGATTCAGAGCCATTTTCTTTATTAAGTCCCATGCCTTCGAAGACGTAAGATCAATCAAAGATCCTCCCGATGCTGCGTCCAACATTCCTTTCTCTTGACTTTTCAACCCATCATAAAAGTATTATACTAACTGCTCATAAGGAATTTGGTGATGGGGGCATCTTGATAGAAGATCTTGGAAGTGATTCCAATAATCATAAAGAGATTCACGATATTCTTAGTGAGGTGAATAAATCTCCTTCCTCATTGATGAAGATCTTGAGGTGGGAAAATATTTCCCCTAGAAGGCCTTCCTTAAATTGGCCCAGCTGTGGTAAGCATTCGCTACAAGCCTTGGGAGGCTCATGTATCACTTTCGTGCCTTTCCTTCCAGGGATAAATGGCAAACCTTCCGTAGAACTAAGTCTAATGACGCTCCCACTGGCTTCATACTCTGACAGATCATAGATATGGATTGTAGGTGCATGTAGGGATCCTCTCTTGCCAAACCATGAAATTTAGGGAGAGAATTAATATATAATCCTTTCACTTCAAAATTAACATCAAAATTAGGACAAGCAGCGGTAAATGGAACATAGTTCACATCAGAAGTTGTCGCTTCCCTAATAGTTCTACATTGTTGATTCCCATTATTCTCTCCTACTCTCCCATGCTCACCATTTCCTCCATTATCTCCATTTCTAGGTTGGTTTGCCTAAAAGTTAGGATTTTGTAGGAAAGCGGGGTTCTCAGCCATGACCACTCTCTCTCTCGACTCACTTCCACTGGTTGGTTGGCTTGATTCCTGTTCTTCAACTACCTTACTTCTCTCTTATTCTTTCCTCTCTTTTCTAATCTTCCTTAAACATCTCTTAATCTCAATTTGGAAAGGAACAAGTCTAACTCTCTGGGGCATGCACAAAAACAATTAAAATGAAAGAAATTGTAACAAAAGTTACTCATAATCACACAAAGTCAAATAAAAGGTGAAATGTTAATGATGCGAGTGTATGGAGTGTAAGAGTATGTATGTAGGTGTGTATGTATGATAGATGCTAAGTATGAAAAATCCAACTGTGAAAGTATGCTTTTTGTTTGTGTTTTCTAAATGTATGCTATGCAGATGAAAATTAAAAACTATACTATGGACAGGTATGAAACTAGACTTTCCAAAATGAAAATGTAAAAGAAAAGGTTCCTATTATCAATGACAATTGAAAATGACAATAGATAACCTAAGGAAAACCAATTGCTTGGTTCCCCAGCAACAACGTCATTTTGATAGGCTCTCGTTTGATCTTAAGATTACTCCCTTGGAAACCAAATCAAATATTTAATTATAAGGATTGCAATATAAGATGCAACCTTGGGTCGTCTCACTTAATTGAAACCTAGCGCAAAAGTCTAAGCTAACCTAATTGTCAAAAATGCAAACTAATATGATAAATAGGGAGTTTGGATCATTGGTAAAACAAAATTAATGAAAATTGAACTAAATGAAAGAAAAATGTGTAAAAAGGTATTTTTCAATTTTTGGGAAATGAAAATTGAAAATTGAAACAATGACCAAATATGATAAAATCCTTTTGAAAACGAGTTTTGACTATCATGGTTCAAAACAAATCTTTTGGGAGTGAAATTCACTAAGTTTTCGAATGATAAACCTTAAAAAACTCTTTAAGTCTAAAGTTTTAATCAATGAACTCCATTTCTTAAAACCTTGTTGAATGCTTCTTAGTGGGTGTAATGGACAAGTTAATACAAGTGGTTAAATTGGATCAAGTATAATCTTAATATCAAACACAACTAGGCAGATAAAAGAGGATTAACATAATCACTAAAAAGACATATATAAAACTTCATATATTAAGCATCCAAGTTCTACATAAACAAATCCATAACAAAAAATATTGTTCAACACTTGATTAAACTCTAATTAAGCTAGTCTAACTATAAAGCAATAAACCCTAACTCAGTAGTTCATAACAATGTAGCTAATTTTGACAACGTAAAATAACTCCCCTTTGAACCCCATCGAACTCAAGCCATTGCTACATCTTCAAGAGGAAATGGTGATTTAGCCGCGCATCACTCCGAAAATCCTCACAACCGTAAGAACACCTAAGGCACCCATGGCAGCAGCAACAACAAACGATGAACTTCACAGGGAAGGTGGTCAGAGTTGATGTATGAAGGTCGAAGTGAGAGGTGAAAAATGATGTGCGTGTGTCAGCCGAGTGTCTTCTCTCTTTCTGTGATTGTTGACAGACTCCTTTTTAACCTAATTTGGTAGGGTTTTAATGAGATGGATATAGGTCGAGTCAAACAGTGAGAGAATTTTCAATTTTGGTTCGGGTTTTTGACAATTCGTCTCGACGACAGATAAGTTGCACCGTGGTGTACGCTTGCTGGATCCTTCGCCGTGGCAAAATAATTAATTTAGTCCGCAATGAGCTTTTCCTTCATGTTTCACTGCGGTGATAGGTCTGGTTTGCCGCGACGAACATCCTGAAGCTCACGTCCTCATGTTGACTCCATTTCAGCCCATTGACTCCTTTTTCCTTGAGCCTCCTACAATCAAAAATAGCAATTTGCAGTATCAATTGTCCCTAGAAAAATTTATAATGCAATTAATGTCAATTTGTAAAAATTCTTACTATCAAATTGCATAAAATATAAGCACACACTCAAGGACTAATTTAATTATAAAATTAAGAATTAAGAGTCAAAAAAGTATATTAAAAACTATGAAAGTGTTGCCAATTTATATGATAAAATTGGGCTCAATCAATTCGTTTGCCTTCAGCATTCATCTACCTTTCGCATTTTTCTGGTTTCCTTATTCATCTGCCATTCGTCTGCTTTCCAATTCGTCTACCTCTTGCTATCGTCTACTCCATTTTTGACCCTTCATAAGATAGAATCCGTCTTCGATATCTTCAATAAAGTTGTAGATCTCGAATTCTTCTTTCAAAACATTCTAAGATTTTCTTAATCTGCTATCTATAAGGACAATTACGCTAATTGCCCTAAGACAAGGGCAATATGATTAACGATTTAGACATACTTGATTCTTTTGGCCATAACTTCATCCTCCAACCTCCAAATGAAGGGATTCCTAATGCATTTTTCTATCCCTCCATAATAAATAGTTGGCTAATAAGGGTTTGTTGAAATAAACCTACAAGGTAGTAGCCACAGCTTTCTCTTGGGATCTCCAAATGCGATAATTCTAGTCTCTAAATAAACTAGAGACATAGAGCCTCTTACGTGCTGAACAAGTAGAATTAAAATTCAAGTTTGGATTTTCCCAAATTTGGTTCAGAAATTGAATCAATGTATAGTTTTAATGTTTGTCCTGGTGGGGGCACATCACCCTTATAGGATACGCATTCAGATGTCATGTATGACGTTGGACCCATGACGCACAAGAGCAGGGTATCCAACAGTTATGGTATCAGAGCAACTAAGTATAAGAATCCAAGTTTGTGACTAGGTTTAGGTCCAAGTTTGCAACTAGGTTTAAGAGTGTCCTAGGCATGAAGTGGGTACTTAAGACATGACCTAAACATGCATTGTTTTAAAGTGAAAATTTTACCTTATTTATTGTTTTACAAGATTTGAAATTGTTTTAAATGATTTAAATTTTTTTACATGATTTGAAGTTATTTTACATGAAACATGAACTAAAGGTTTTGAATGTTTTAAATTGAAGGAGTGATTATACCGCCTCAAAAGAAAACTCGACTAGCTATGACTCGATCTAGCTCTCACTGAGGGAGAACAAATAAATCTTATGTCCCGCAAGATGCTGAGACACAACCTGCTCCTTATTTAGAGCTACCTAGTGTGCAACATGAGGTGCAATCACCGCCTCCTCTTATGCCTACTATGGACCTGCGACTCTTGCAAGCCTTCACTCAGGCTTTCACCTACGTCATGGGCTAAGGGTCACAAGTGCCAGTGTCAGCTTTAGTTGATAGAAGCGCATAATATCATAAGCTCCGCAAGTATGGAGCTGTAGATTTCAATGGGACTACAAATCCGGAAGAGGCAGAAGCATGGCTAAAGAGGACCGAAAGGGTCCTGATTTAGATGAAGTGCTCTAACAAAGAGAAGCTGGAGTATACAATTAGCGTGCTGCAAGGTGATGCTCTACATTGTAGGAAATCAGTACCGCACAGTCAGGTGATGCCTCCAATGCTAACATGGAGGGACTTTTTGGAAGCTTTCAGGAGGAAGTACTTCTCAAGGGTGTATATCTAAAAGAAGGCCAGAGAGTTCCTAAATCTCATACAGAGGGACATTAGTGTGAGTGAATATGAGCTAAAGTTCACTCACCATTCCCGATATGCAGCTAACATTGTAGCAAATAAGGAAAGACAAGCGCAAGTTTGAGGGAGGACTGCATTTGGGGATCAAGGAGAAAGTCTTGATTCACAATTTTTGTGACTACCAACAATTGGTAGATGCTACACTCCAGGCTGAGAAGCTAAAGAATATCAGAAATGAAGTGAGCAAGAAGAGGAAGAATAGGGAACAATCTACTAAGAAGGGAATGAGTGCTCCAAGGCCTGAGTGGGGTACAAGGAGTTACCATACACAGAGTGAAGTGGGAAGCAGTGGCCCTACCAAGAACCAGCAAAAAAAGGCAATGTCAGGGCAAGCCTCAAGTGTAGGAGGCATAGGAAGGACAGCGAGGAGCAGATACACTAACCCTCAATGTGAACATTGTGGGAAGCTTCACAAAGGAGAGTGCTTTAAGTTACTTGGAGCATGTTTCCGATGGGAAGAGAGGGACACATGATCAAGGATTGTCCCCAAGTAACAAGACAAGAAGGGTTGCAGTTGCAAGCCCCTAGGAGAGCAGAAATAGGGGGAAATAGGGCAGTTACAGAGGTGGGCAGGTTTAGAGTTGCAAGGAAGGCTAGTCCTCCGGGGAAACATAGGGGTCAGGTTCAGGTAAGGATGTTCACCATGACCAGAGAGGAAGCTATAGTCACACCTAAAGTTGTTACAGGTAAGGGTCAGTTATTTAATTTTGCAGTATATATGTTGATCGATTTTGGCCCCAACATTCATTTGTCTCTACAAACATGATTTTTCATAATAATACCTTGATTATTAGTATTCCCTTAGGAAAGAAGGTGATAACAAGTCAAGTGTATAAGGATTGTAAGTTTTTCATTGAGGGTACTCAACTGGTAGTGGATTTGCTACCGTTGGGGTTGAAGGGTGTAGATGTGATACTGGGAATGGATGCCATGGAGAATTATCAAGCGAAGTTGGATTTTAGCCTTAAGGTGTTAGAATTTGATCTGGGAAATGGAGAGAAGGTGACCTTCCGAGGAGAGAGGAGAATACCATCGCTAAGACTTGTTTAAGCTTTATTAGTTGAGAGGATGATGGAAAAGGGTGTGAAGCCTTTTTGGCATATGTTGTGAAAACTGAGGTGAATTAAGGAAAGTTAGAGGATCTTCCTATTGTGAGGGAGTTTTCAAATGTGTTTCCAAAAGATTTACTGGGTTTGCCACAGGTGAGGCAAATCGAGTTTGTCATCAACTTGATTCGTGAAATTGCACCCATTTCTATACCACCTTATAGGATGGCCCCAGTTAAACTAAGGGAGCTCAAGGAATAGTTGGAGGAATTGTTAGAGAAGGGGTATATACAGCTGAGTTCATCACCCTGGGGAGCGCCTATGCTATTTGTTAAGAAGAAGGATGGAACATGGCGGATCTGTATTGATCATCGGAGACTCAACAAGGTGACCATTAAGAATAAGTAGCCTCTGCCCTGAATAGATGACCTGTTTGACCAACTGAAGGGAGCAAAGTTATTTTCAAAGATTGATTTCAGGACAAGTTATCATCAGCTCAGAATTAGGGAGTCTGATGTAAACAAGACAACCTTCAGGACACGATATGGACATTATGAGTTTTTAGTCCTGCCTTTTGGATTGAACAATGCTCCAGTTGCATTCATGGATCTTATGAATAGGGTCTTCAAGGAGTATCTAGATCAGTTTGTTATAGTGTTTATCGATGACATTATTGTGTATTCTAAGAGCGAAGGGGAACATGAGGAACATCTCAGGATTGTGTTGCTGATACTGAGGAAGAAGGAACTTTATGTTAAATTCAACAAGTGTGAGTTTTGGCTTCACGAGGTGATATTCCTTGGACATATGATTTCAAAAGATGGGGTCATATTGATTCGAGGAATGTTGAAGCAGTGGTGAATTGGCACACACCAAAGACAGTGACAAAGGTGAGGAGCTTTTTAGGTCTAGCAGGCTATTATAGGAGATTCATTGAGCAATTCTCCATGATAGCGACTTCAATGACCAAGTTATTGAGGAAGAATCAGAAGATTGTCTGGAGTGATGACCAAGGCATCCAATGCATCACTTCTTTCATTAATCAATCATAAGTAACCAATAAATGAGACTCTCTTCATTTATCTTTAAAATGGCTATATGAAAAGACTATAACCTAAAATTGAATAACCAATTTCGGTTTTGGCAAGAA
>JANZLX010170815.1:0-13351 GCA_025531955.1 Erythroxylum orinocense
GTTCCGGTACCGGTTTTTGGCCGGAACGGAACGTTCCGGCCGGTACCGGCCGGAACGGTACGGTATTCATATCCCTGCTTCTAAGTAACAATTGTTTTACGTCATTAACTTCACATATTCTGCCTTCTACCCTCAATCCGGGTCTGTTACGAGTGACTTGCTTCCATCTGTGCCACCCAATTTCAGTTTTGTAACCTATAAATAAGCTACATGCTACAATATAATATGAAGGATGAAATTGATAAAATTAAAAAAAAAAACAATTAAGTTCAATAATGTCCTTTTTAGTAACAAACTGTCAATAAAATGGGGGATCATGAAACTCCCAGAATTGTCTGTTAAATCTAGCAATTTTACCTATAAGAAGGTGAGTTGCTCTTCTTCTGTTGTAATCACCCTCGTCTTCTCTTTTTCATCCACTTCTTGAATCGAGACTTCCTTATATTGTTTTAGTTCTATATCGTCCTTTGTCATCTATTTCCCTTCCTCTTCTTTTAAAGAGCAAACTACATCAATTCTCATGAATGAGCCACCCTCCTCTAGATTCTTTAATAACTTATTCATATTGAATTTTACTTGTTCATCACCAATCCAAAGGATAAGGTTGCCTTCATGGACATCTACCAAAGCTTTGCCATTATTCAAAAAGTTCTACCAAGACTTAATGGACAAGTTTGATCCTCCTCAAAGTTTAGCATAACAAAGTCCACAGGAATTATATACTTGTCCATTTTTATAGACACATCCTCCACCACACCAAACAGTTTCTTTATTGAATGATTCACCAACTGAATAAGCATAGAAGTTGACTTCACATCGCCTAGCCCCAATTTCTTGAAAATTGTCAATAATATAAGATTAATTCTTGCACCTAAGTCACATAATTCTGAACAGAAGAGGTATGAGTCTTTGCTACTTCTCAAATTGCTCTTCTAGCCTCTTCCATACTTTTGAGCTTGTCCAATTTTGAATGATTTGCACTGGATTCGTCTTGTTAAAATCCAAATGGACCTTGATTTCTTAATTGAGTCCCTACATTGTTAGAACAAAAGAAATTCAAGTGGTTCTGTCACCTAGGATTATATATATTTAAATAAGGATTATTGTCCCCAACCATATTGTGCTATATTCAAGTGGAATTATAACAAGTTGTTATTTTCCACTAGGAAGTAATAAGTTGTGATATGGCACTCTTCTCTGCGTAGCTCAAATCTGTGCTAAATTAATTTGAATTAAGAGAAAGAGGTGACTATTAGGCTATGTAATTAGATGGTAAGGTTGACGATTTCAACCTACAATACTGTCACCAAATCTACAACAATCATTCCTTTTAGATCTTAGAAGGTTGACAGTTGTCTACTTCATTTCAATGCCTAAAGATAATTATTTTTTGCCATCTTTTATAACAGATTGTGTGTCTCTTGCACAAGTGGTTAAATAAATCATTCATGATAGGCGTTGAACCCTGGCCTTGTGAAGTCCATAATGG
This sequence comes from Erythroxylum orinocense, assembly GCA_025531955.1. Lineage (NCBI taxonomy): Eukaryota > Viridiplantae > Streptophyta > Magnoliopsida > Malpighiales > Erythroxylaceae > Erythroxylum > Erythroxylum orinocense. The sequence continues at coordinate 1,490 of JANZLX010170815.1, forward strand.
TCCTTCGCTCTTTGTGATGTATTTCCTCCATCATTGTTCTTTCTATCTCTTCTTTCCATTTAGCTCTTTCAATTCCTCATTCTTTTCATGAGATGTCTAGATTGATGTGCTTTATACTTTGCATCCATAATTTCCTCTTTTTCTTATTTCATAGGATTGGGGCCCTCAATCACAAAAGAAAGGGTAACAATTAGAAATCAAAGAAATTCATATCACCTTAACAATAAAATCCCCAGCAATAGTTCCTAAGGCTTGTTGAGCAAGTTTCATATCTAATAATAAAACTCTAAATACTTACAAAAATACTGATCGTTTCTTGTAGTATAAGAGGTTATCCATTCCATGAGGATTTTGTAATAACTAACAATTTAAACCTAATTTTGTCTAAGGTATTTAGAAATGAATTTAAATTAAATTTAAATAAAAGAAATTGAAACAAATAAATAAAACAAAAGAAGCAATCAATTAACAAGTGAGTTGCCAATTAAAATTAAGTTTTGATCAAGATTGAATAATTAGGAACTATTCTTTCCTATTTTGATTCCTTACTATTATTGATTCAATTTATGTGTTTGATCCTAGATTTTCAAAAGTATTGATTTTTCTCTCTCAAGATCTAATTAATTAATCTTATTTGAATTTAAAATTTCTAGATATACAATCGCTCAATTTATAAAACTATCCCTAACATCTTCATTTAGATTTAAAGTTATCTAATAAATAATCAATTTCACAACCAAGATATCTCTTCTATTCATCATTAATTTGATAATTATGGGTCTATTAAATTTTTAACTCTCGTTATACAAGCTAAGACTAATTACTTTGACTCATTCTCTCGATTTGTTGTCAAGTTTATATATGAACAATTATCATAAATATCAAGAAATATATTGAATTAAACAATAAATGTCACAAAATAAATCTAGAATAATTCCTAATATGAGCTTAGAATTCCATAAGCATGTTTAACATCAAGGAAATAAGGTTACACATTAAGAATAATGAAAGAAATAAGGTAAAATAATTAAAAAATTCTACTTGATCCTTGATCTGGAAAGCTGGAATTTTCTGATGTTTTCTTGATCTCTCCACTTTGTCCATTTTGATTCAATGGCTGCTACGTTTTTGTGTTTTTCTTGTTCTTAAATAGTTCATTAAGGTTCTAGGGTTGTTTTTAATGGTTTCCCCACTTAATTTGGTTCTAGAATTAGTCCCGAATCCTAAAAGATACAAAAAATTCATGTCTAAAAATCTCGTATTGTGATCGTGCTCTTTAAATAATGACTGTGCTTCACTTGGCTCAACCTCTATCACTATCGTGCTCTATTACGCATGATTGTGACACCTTCAAGTTTACTCCATCTTCATTCTTTAATTTCGAGATTTCCAACACTAACAAACACATGAAACACCTTATGAAACACAAAATTAAGATCCAATTATTGCTTTAAACCAAACAAACATTTATAATATATACAAACAATAATAATAACAAATTTCTAATCCTACATACATGATAATAATCTTATAAATACTTGAAAATACACTTAAACACCAAGCAAAGAATAATATAATCTACACCTATCACATACCACCTATGTTAACAGAGAAATTAATGTCAACTTGTTTTGCTAAAAAATGAAATTTGGAACATTTTAACCCCACTGAAAAACAATTTGGGCTATTATTACAAAATTGATTAAAGTTTGAGTTTCTTTTTACCTTTAGTTTGATTACCTATTATTTCCTTAAAATATTTGTATGCCATTTACTTTACCTCTCCTTATTTTTAGTAAGTTAGACACATAGGGTTTATGAAGGAAGCAAATTTGTTGGTGTTTCTTTTAAATTTTCTTTGTAAAAATAATTTAAGTTTCTATCCTTATATTATAGCCAACGAACTATGAATCTTTGCTATAGGAGCGAGTTGTCAACTACTAGCACTTGTAAGTGTCTAGTCAGTGTTATTTTCTCTTTCATCTTAAGGAAACTACAACTAAGATTGATATATGATTTCTCTTATTCTTTTTAACAATAACTTTTAGCATCATAAATGGTTGGTTTTGTGTCCTAGTCATTGAAGTGCTTTATATGGTGTTTCTTAAGTTCATTTCTCACCATTTGCAACTTCGTCATAACTTTGAAGGCCTCAAAGCCTTCCATATTAATAACTAAAACCGCTTCTTCATAACTCTTAGAATAATCATGTTATTCTTTTGTCTTTATATATTTGTATCTCAATTAATTTATGATATAATATAAGAATGGAATTAGAAAAAGTAGATTTATCAAGGAAGCTAGTCATCTATAAGAAATTAACTATAGCTTTATCAAGATTCATTTTAATCAACCACTTCCTTTCTTCTCTATTTCTCCATATTTAAAAGTACACATTAAATCTTAAAAAAGATAAACCATTGGTGCTGAAGGAGTAATCTTTTACATATAGTTTGCTATTAAAGTCTCTCAACAAAAGCTAAAGGGTTTGAATTGAAGATTAAATCGTCTTTAAGGTCTTCCTAAACATGGTTTCTCTAAAATGATATATTCTTAACATATATAAAGGTGTTGTATACGTATTTAGAATGATGAGCTAGGTTAATCTCCAAGTTTATGAATTTATTTGAGCAATGCAAATGAATTAACTTGATTTCTTTAGGGTCATAAGTAATTATGATTCTCCCAATGTAATTTGCTTAATAGTGTGATTTTATTTTCTAATACTTCCTAAAGAACTATAAATCTTTGCTCAATCTACCGATCTTTATTTTTGTCTTCAAAACTCTAAATATAGTTAGTTTTCTAGTGAGAAAATAGTTAAAAATATCTTTTTGTTTTTTTAGCTAATTTAAACTCCTCACATTCCATGTTAAGATAATAAGAAAAATTGAGATTTAAAGCCCTTTTTTTTGGGCTTCATTTTAAGTTATTTCCTTTTAATTTATAGAAAGTCATTCCCTGGATTGCTACATAAATAAATTTTACATTAGTATTATCATTGATATTTCTCTTATTCTCATCTTTTTTTTAGTAAGATATTTCTTTTTAGGAGTTTTAAGATTCCCCACAGAGGCTGAATATTAGTGGGGCTTGGAAGGCTAAGGCAATAGTGACACCCTAAATCAATAATAGTATTAAATTTCATTACAATAAAGAGATCAATCCATAAGACATCATTATTGTGTTTCTTTGGACAATCAACAAATTCTTCAAACTGAGTTCTACCATTTAAGTCCCCTTTAAAACTTCCTTGCAGCCATCAACAACCCAATCAATAATGGTATATAAGATTAAAATTAAAAAAAAGTTCATTAAATTTTTGCCTAATATTTAAATTCTCCATATTTTAGCCACTTTTTCTTTCTATAAGTGAAAAAAAATGGTTGTGGACATTTATATCACTTGATTTAACAAAATTTTCCTCTAACATTTGTAGTGTTTATAAATAGGAAGTTTTGTAAAGATCCAAAGCAAGTAAACACAGATGAATTTTTTTTCTATCTAGGGCTTCCTAAACCTTGAAACACTGTTAAACTCCAATCGATTTGGCAATGATTCTAGTGGTTATTGATCAACTTGTCTTAACTTTACATTATATGGCCTAAACCTACCTTACATTTACCCTCATGAAACTGAGATCCTTATAGTTGTGCAAGCTCTCTCTTTTTTGTATATGCTACATCTAACTAGAATAATAATACCCTTTTCAACAAAGTTTTAAATGTCAGACTTATTTATGTAACCAATTGGATAAATTCACTTGAAACTTAATGTAAGAGAAGGTAATATAAATGCATTCATAGTAAGAGTAGCCAAAAATATTATGTCATCATAATTACAAATGTTGTCTTTGGATTAAAGCCTCTTATTAGTACTAAATTTCTTGGCAAGGCATTCCAAATTGATAAACATATTATTAATTATCTTTAAAAACAATTCAGTTGAATAACCTTCTCCAACTATATATGAAAATCAATATAAATAAGGTTTCTTGTGATTGTTCTTTTGGAGATCATTGTAAGCATATTCTAACATATATTCAACAATAATATATATTAGAATAATATATAAAATAAATGTGAAAGAAAGACGAAATAACTCCTACCATTTTTTTCCGAGATTGAAGAGCTACGGTTTTGGAATTCTTCTAAGCTCTCAATTCCCAATACGATCGTGTATGCTTTCAGAAGAGAAAAGAAACTTAGAGAACTAAAATCTTAGAAGAAAACCTATAAAAATGTGCTGCCATCAAGAATAATATTAGTTACCATAAAACAAGGAATTCATACCCAATAAATGTATAACGTTGGACCATTTATGACAAAAGAAGAGGAAAAGTTCTCACATTCTCCCACTTAGTCAATACGTTTAACTTTGTATCAAATCCTAATCTAATCCAAATATAATATATGAATAATGGAGATAAGTTCTCTAGTAATTGAGTATTAACTTCTATGTATTATAGTATATTATAATTATATCAACTGAAAGTGGTAACGTTACTTAATAAGTAAACCCTATGTTTATTCTAGGTTCAAAATAATCATTTTTAACAAAATTCAATAATGTGCACCATAATATGACAATATTATAAGAGTTTCATGAAAATAACATTGTCCACATAATGAAAACTATATAATGAAACTCAATCTCATTCTTACAACATGAGCCTTGAACTTCACTGGTGGCATGTCTTTTGTTAAAGGATCAGTTATTTTTAATTCAGTGCTAATGTGTTCAATGAAAACTTTCTTATCCTTAACATGTTCCCTCATAGATAAAAACTTTATATCGATGTGTGTACTTCAATTACCACTCTTATTTTTTTAAGTAAGAAAATAGCAAACGAAGTGTCACAATATATTCTCAATGGCTTAGAAATGGAATCCACAAATATAAGCCCATAAATGAAACTCTTTATCTATACACCATATGATGCAACTTCAAAATAAGAAATAAACTCATCCTATATGGTGGAAGTAGCAGTTAAAGACTGCTTGGCACTCTTACACGATATGGCTACGTAGACAAACATGAAGATATAACCTGATGTTGATTTCTGTGATTTAACACACCCAACAAAATTTGAATCTGTGTCCCTTGTTACCTCCTAATTATCGTCTATACATAAGCATGTAATCTTTGGTCCCTTGAAGGTATCTCAATACTTTCTTTGCAACTCTCTAGTGATATAATTCTGGGTTACTCTAATATCTGCCTAACATTCCAATAGCAAATGAAATATGAGATCTTATAGAAACATGAGCATATATCAAGGTTCTGACTGCAAAAGCATATGGAATGTTTTTCATTTGTTCCCTTTCAAAATCATTTTTAGGGCATTGGTCCAAATTAAACTTATCCCCTTTCATAGTGGGAGCTGCATTTTATTAACATAGGTTTCTAGTGACAAAACCAAATGCTTCGGAATCTATCTCAATGTATCTTATTGCTAATGACATAAGATGCATCACCCATATCTTTCATTTCAAAATTTTTGCAAAGAAATTGTTTCACATCATACTATAAACCCTATCATTAGTTGCAAGTAATATGTCATACACATATAATACAAGAAAATAAATTTTAATCCCACTAACCTTTTGATATATACATTGATTCATGATATTTTCTTCAAAATCAAATGAAGATATAATAGCATGGAATTTCAAATACCATTAGTGGGATGCTTAGTTCATTCCATATATGGATCTTTTAAGACTACAAACCAAATGCTCACCATTATTAGAGGAAAATCCTTTTAGTTGTTTCATGTAAACCTCTTCCTCTAGGTCATTATTTAACAAAGTCGTTTTCACATCCATTTGATGCAATTCTAGGTCAAAGTGAGCAACTAGTGCCAAAATTATACTAAGTGAATCCTTTTTAGATACAGGAGAAAATGTACAAGTGTAATCGATTCCTTTTTTTTTAGTGAATCCTTTAGGAATGAGTCTTGCCTTGTATCTCTCAATTTTGCCTAATGAGTTTTTATTTGTCTTAAATGCACATAAGTAACTTATGGTTTTTGTTCATTTAGGCAACTTAACAAGATCCCAAACATTGTTATTCTTCATGGAATTCATTTCGTCCTTCATGGCATTATACTATAAATTTTATTAATTGCAACTCATAGTTTATGAAAAGGTTTCAAGATCAGTTTTGGCTCCTATATTATAGTCAGATTCTTGTAGACATTAACATAATCACTAGTAATAGTTAATTTTCTTATTCTGCTATATCTCCTTAATGTTGCAGCAACATCCTATTGTAAGGTCTGTTGTTCAACTGGTTACTGAATGTTTTAAGATAATTCTTGAAAACCTGGATATCCTAAATTATCAATAAATTGTGGATCATCATGATTTTGAACATCTTGATTTTCATTTACATTTACGTTATGCTGTTGAATTTTAATAGTTGGTTGTACAATGTCTATTTAAACCTGAGGATCATTATGAATGATAATCAACTTACTTTTTGAGGTGGAAGGTGGAGTATCCAAATGATCAATATCAAAGACTATATCTTGAAATTGATGCCTCCCACTAATCAAGTCATTCTTAAAAATTTTGTATTTCTTCATTTAACAATTCTAGTGTGATGTGATCGATAATAGAACCTATATCCCTTAAACCTTTCAGTATATCCAATGAAATAGTCACTTATAGTCCTTGGTTCCAATTTCTTCTCTTGTAAATTATAAATTCTTATTTCAGATGGACATCCCCAAACTCGTTTATGTTGCAAACTCAGTTTCAACCTTTAAATAACTCAAATGGTGTCTTTGGAATAGCCTTGGTTGGCACTTGGTTTACTATATACATAGTCATCTTAAGAACTTTAGTCCACGAGGACGTGGGAAGTTTAGAGCTACTCAACATCCTTGGTACCATGTCCAATAATTTTCGGTTTCTTCTTTTTTTCACACCATTCTGGTTTAGAGATCCAGCATAGTGTATTAGGATACTATCCCATTTTCTTGAAGATATCTCAAAAATGAACTAGGTGCTTGTCTACCATCAGTATATCTACCATAATATTCCCCACCTCTATTGGATCTTACAATCTTAATTTGCTTATTGCATTGTTTCTCTACTTAAAATTTGAACATTTTAAAAGCATCTAGTGTTTTATTCTTGTTATGAATCAAGTAGAGATACATATACCGTGAACAATCATCTAATAATGAGATGAAGTAATTCTGACAATATAAGTCCATATCTGGACTATAATATCCGTATGTATGATTTCTAATATGTTTGGACTTCTCTTTGCACCTTTCTGTGACTTTTTAGTCTGCTTTGACTTTATGCAGTCCACACAATTATGAAAATCAACAAATTTTAAATTACTAAGTCCTCTGTTAGTCACCAATCTTTTGATCCTTTCTATGGAGATATGTCCTAATCTTTGATGTCATAACATAGAGGAATTTTCATTCATGACAATGTTTTGTTCCAGCATGAACATATGTTACATTGGAACAGGTATTATTTTTTAAATTAAAAAGGAAAAGACTATAAAATAATGTACCATTCCCAACAAATTCAGATTTATAATGTAACTTTATAGATTTTTCTGAAAAATGAAAGGAATATCCAAATGGTACAAGTCTTGAAACTAAAATTCATTTCCTAATGAAATTGGGAATATAAAATGTTTTTTCTAGTTTTAAAATAAAACTAGTACATAAAATTAAATTGCAATCCCCATCAGCCTCCACAAGTGAACGTATCTTGTTTTCGAATAAGATATACTGCTCACCTCCCACTCGCTTCCTTAAGTTTTGCAAATCTTGTCACAATTTTGTAGTATGGATTGTACAATCAGAATCAATCCACCATGTGTCATGAAAAACTTCAATCATATTAGATTCAAAACAAACTAGTAAGATTGGATTACCTTTCTTTTCAAATCATTCCTTACATTTGACACAACCCTTCTTTATGTTTCCTTTCTTCTTGCAAAAAAAGCAATTGGATTCCTTCATAATGTCAGCTTGGATAGGTATTTGATCTTTTCTCTTTAAGTTGGCTTAATTTTTCTTCTTTCCTTTAACAACTAGATGTGCACTTTGTGAACTCTTTCCCTATTCCATTGACAATCTCTCTTCCACTTAGACACACATGGTCATTAATTCATTTATTGAACACTTATCCTTATATGTATTATAAGATATTTTAAAAGGTCAGTATGGTGGTGGAAGGATGTTTAAAATGTAATGCACGAGGAAAGAATCAAACATCTCAAACTTTAGTTTCTTTTACTGAGCTGCAATGTCCCTCATCTTCATGATGTGATCACACACACATGGGATTCCAGTGAGTCTTATAGATGAAAAGTTCATAATTAGGGTGCTTGCAAGCGCTTTGTTTGAAGTTTCGAACTACTCATCAATAGCATTCAGTAGAACACAAACATTGTCATGTTGTTCTAACGAATCACAAATGGCAACAAAAATTTTGGTTTTAATGAACATCACACTTTAGCGATTAGATCGCTCCCAACGCTTATAAAATGCAATTTCAGTTGTAGTGCTAGCCTCCATTACCTTAGGCTGTTTTTCCTTCTAAATAGCATAACGATGTCTATCCTCTCCAGATAAAGAAGAGTTCTCTCCTTCCATAGCTTATAGTTTTCACCCCTTAATTTAGGAATTTCACATCTTGTATCAAAGAAATTAATAGTTTGGATAGCTGTATAAATTAAACATACATGCTACTTATCAATAATTTGAGGCTAACAAACTATATATATGTATTACCAATGCAAAACATATCTTAAAAGACATAAATCAAATGACATCAAAATCGCTTATGGGCTAAATTTTGAATTCAAACAGATTTATGCTAAACTTTATGATAAAACTATCAATTATATACCAATTTCTAATTTATGTGGGTAAATTAGAAAAAAAAATTATATTTCATCCTAATTAATTATTCAAACATAATAAAAATTATTGCGAGATAAAATTTATTATACTAAAATAGTTCATTACATAAATATATAATTTATATAAAATTAGGGTATTTGTGGCTAAGCCCTAATAATTAATCACTAAAAACTTTTTATGCATATCATATTCACACTGCGAATTATAGATATAATAGGCATAGGAAAATCTACTTCATGTTAATATTTTTTTCCAATATAATATCAACGCCTAACATATACAGACATAAGCCATTAGTTCAGATTGTAGAAGCTCACTATGCTCTCCCATGAAGGGTGGGTGGGTTCGAGCCCTGCCGCAGTATAGCATCTTATTTTAACTTTTAATAACATCAAATGCATAGATTCTAGAGCATCTTATAATAAAGCACAATATTCTAAACATATTATAGCGATGAAATGCATAGCATCATATTGGATATTAAAAAAACAAATAAAATAACACTTGCACAGAAGAACGATGTTATTAAACACATAAAATGACGCAACATTTGTTTTCAGTAAAAAACTGAAACGACTTCATTTATTGAGAGGTCATCTTTAACCTCCAGCCGGGTTAAACCAACCTGGTTCGTTATCTATCAGATGCTCCACAAAACTAGATCAAAAAACACCATAAAAACACATTTTGTTTAAATGTAGAAACATTCTCAAAACACTTAATAGAAGATTTCTACCTTTAATTTAAAGAAAAACACCAAAAAAAACTATAAATCGAAAGTTTTCGAATTTGAAAATTTTTCAAGAATTTCGAAATTCTCCAAAAACTCCAACAAGGTAGAGATTAACATAATTTGATGCCAAATGTAAGCATATTCTACCATATATTCAACAATAATATACTTTAGAATAACATAAACATAAATAAATACAAAAGAAAAATGAAATACCTCCTGCCATAGTTATTTATTCTTGAAGGGCTACATTTTTTTAAATTCTTCTAAGCTTTTAATTCCGAATACAATGGTGTATGTTTTCAAAAGAGAAAAGAAGTATAGGAACCAAAATCCAAGAAGAAAACCTATATGTATGCGCTCCCATCAAGCACAATATTAGTTACCATAAAACCAAGAATTCATACCCATTAAATGCATAATGTTGGACCATTTATGAAACAAGAAGAGGAAAAGTTCTCATAATCATAATTTATTTTGCAATGAACTTGTAATCTAATAAAACATGACTTACATACCACTAAGTGAGAAAGATGAAACAAATTGGAGCATTGTTTGAAGCATTCAAATTATAAATAAAGATTAGTGTAACTATTACTAACTATGTAATCATGTGTTTCGACTCTCAATTTTGTCTTTTGTTTTGGATTTTGGTTTCTTCCAATTTTCAAATGTTGTGAATGCCATAAAAAGTTTTTTTTGTTTTCTATTTTTATTTTTATATTATAAACAAATATATATTATTTAATTATATAATTATATAACATATTAACTATCAGTAAGAACTATGAATAGTATAATTTAACATTATATATTTAATTAACTAAAATTAATTATCAATGTGAATTATGAACAAGTTAATTTAATTTTGTAATTAAATAAAATAAATTTAATTTTATGATTATTAATAAAAATAATAAAATATAAAATATCTTTAAAATATATATTTCAAATAAATTTTGATTTAATAATTAAAATATATTGAAAATAAATATTAATTTATAAATAAAAAATTGATTTTAAATTATTTATTATATAATAAAATAATTTATTAATAAATATTATATAAGAACTTAAAATAAACTTATTTAATTAAAAACAATTTACCTTTCAATTTTATTTAACTTATAATTATTATCCAACTATCCTCTTGGTTTAATTAATCTTCTACGGAAAAGGTTTAAGAATAAAACAGTTCACCATCTTACGCAACGTTATGAAAATCGTACCGTACAAGTCGGTACGTACCAGTCGAAAACCAATACCAGTACGGGTAAAGATGTACTGGGGACGAATTCTGGTTGGTACCGACCGGTACCAAGAATTTCAGTATTTTCTAAAACATTCAGCAAAATTTTGATTTCTCCAGGGACCATTTTGCAAAAAACAAAAATTAAACCAAAAAAATCTACCCCCAACCTTTTGGAGTCTCCTTCTCTCATCTTCGGTTTCTCCTCCACGCACGCAAGCCGCTGCTCGTCCCTTCTCTGATCTCTCTCTCATCTCCTCGCCGTCCCCTCCTCGCCATCGACGTCTTCTCCAATCCTCCTCCTTCGAGTCTTCGACCGGTGCTTTGCTCTCCCTTCGAGTCTTCGATGATTTGACCTCCCTCACCTCAGCCCGCTCCTCCTCCTCGCCGGCTTCAGCCTTCTCCTTCGTCCTCCTTGAGTCTTCGATGCTCCACATGACGGCGCGACCACCTCAGCTCAGTCGGAGCACCTGACCCGACGTCGACTTGGATTGGCACCAAAGACCTTATTGTTTTTGTGGTATATGTTTTTAATTTTTGTTTCATTTTTCATGCATTTTGAAAAATGATTGCTTCTGTGATTGTGTTGGTTGTTGGATTATGGTGGATTTGGGGTTAAAAATTGGTGTTATTGTGTTGGATTTGGGGGAAAATTTTAAGTGGATTTCGGATGAAAATGAGAAATTCGAATGGAATGAAAATTTGAAAATTTGGATGTTGATTTCGGTTGATTGTGTTTTGTCATTTGTCATTTGTGAGTTATGAAATTTAACCGAAATTGGAAATTTAGAATTAGATTTTGGCATTTTGGAATTGGAATTTGGAAATGGATTGAAAATTAAATTTGAAATGGTGATTTATTGATTATTGAATGGTGGAAATTGTCTTGTGATTTATTATTGTATTAATATTGAATTGTTGAATTATTGATGAATGAGATTGAATTTGAGTTTGAGCAATTGAATTTGAGATTGAGTT
>JANZLX010170869.1:0-13349 GCA_025531955.1 Erythroxylum orinocense
TTCAGGTACGAGTCAGGAGACCTAGTTCCTTAGTCAGACTTAAGGAACCTTTTTGGATAGAGTTATGGCTCAGAGGTTTGTCAGCTGACACCAGGAGCTTTAGCTTAAGTTTTGTTGTATTGCTGGTTCTTGCTTAAGCTTGTAATTAAGTTGTTGTTGGTATCTGTGTAAACATGACGAATGAATGGTTTTTGAGATTACTGGTTTTCGAGTATGTTAGTTGATGCCATGTGTTAGCTAGATTTCCATGTGTATATCGGATTTGTTTGCCCCCAACATACCATCATCATAAGGTATGTACTTGGATGTCCTCAGGGTATTCGGGTATTTGCTTTATGGTAGTGGGATGTTGCAACTAGCATCACACTCTAATTCAAAAGCAAGCTAAAATTAGGCAAGGCTAAAACAGGAGCTTTGGTTATGACATTTTTCAAAGTGTTAAAGGCAATTATGGCTTGAGAAGTCCACTTAAACAAACCTTTTTTCATGCAATTTGTTATAGGACTTGTAATTGTACTAAAACCCTTAACGAACCGTCTATAAAAGGAACAAATCCCATTAAAACTCCTAACTTGAAACAGATTGCTAGTAATTGTCTATTCTACAATTGCAATGATTTTGGCTAGATCCATACTAATCCCATCTTTAGACACAACATAACCCAAAAAACTAACGGTGCTATCACAAAAATGGCCCTTCTCGACATTAGCATAAAATGATTCATGATCCAAAACCTCAAAGACAAGTCTCAAATGAATGTAATGCTCATGTAAACTACTATTATAGACCAAAATATTATCAAAGTAAACTACCACAAATTTTTTGAGGAACGGTTTAACTACCTCATTCATGAGCTTCATGAAAGTTGAAGGTGAAAATGAAAGTCCCATTGGTATGACTAACCATTCATAGAGTCCTTCAATTGTTTTGAATGCCGTCTTCCATTCATCGCCTTCTTTCACACGGATTTGGTGAAACCCATTTGCAAGATCAAGCCTAGTGAACACCGTAGCTTCATGTAACTAGTCTAGCATATCATCAAGTCTTGGAATAGGAAATCTGTACTTGATGGTAATCTTGTTGACCTTGAATCAATAACCATCCTCCATTAACCATTCTTTTCAGAACAACAAATGCAGGCATAACATAAGGTGACACACTCTCTCTAATAAAACCCTTTTGTAATAACTCATCAACTTGCTTTTGCAATTCATCATTTTCTTTTGGGCTCATCCTATAGGGATGTTTATGGGGAATTATGGCTCCAGGAATGAACTTTATTTCATGTTGAATGGTTCTAAGAGGGGTAGACCATTTGGTAGTGTTTTAGGGAAAACTCTAACAAACTCATTAATTAAAGATTGTACCTCACTTGGAATTGGATGGTTCGGTTTAGGCTCATCGTCTATGTCCACGGGAATATAATTGGGTAGCTCCTCCATGATTGAACTCTTCTCCTCATTTGAAAGCAAACTAAGTGTGCCAAATTCTCTTTTCTTTCTCCTCTTCTCAGGTAACAATGGTTTGAGTAGAATTTTTTAACCTCTATTAAGCAATGTGTAAGTATTTTCCCTTCCTTGGTGATGTACATCTTTATAAAACAACCACGACCTTCCAAATAGCAGATGGCAAGCTGTCATGGGAATTACATGACACCAAACTTCATCTTTATATTGACCTATAGCAAATGGAACTAGACATCTTCTTGTGACTCTAACTTCATGCTTGGAATCTAACCAACTCAACTTGAAAGGAGAATCAAGTGGCTCAATTTTAAGATCCAATTTATCAACCATCTCATTAGATACAACATTCTCACACACTCCACTATCTATTAGAACTTCACATATTTTGTTTTTTGTTATACACCTAGAATGAAACAAAGATTTTTGTCTCCAATCTTCCTCACTTTTTCACAATTTAAAACTCTCAACAACACAAACATCTCTCCATCTAGTACATTTGCATCACAAACAAGTGCATTATCATCATACAAATCTAACCATAAGCCATCATCAATATCATCAAGATGCAACAAATTATTTTCAAGCTTATTTTCAATCTCCTCAATTTCTTGGATAGTCATAACTTTTCTGGTTGGACATTCATATTAGAAATGACTATATCCTTAACATTTGAAACATTTGATGTGGTTTTTGGACACACTTTTTATTGGAAGGGCAGATTAGGTGTTTCTTGATGTGAAAGAGGTAGTTGGCGAGTTTGTGGATGGCTTTAGAGGTGATGTAAGGTTCGGTTTACATGGGGAAGGGGTGGATGTACTAGCATGTGGGCTTAGTTTGGATGGTGGAGTGTAGTTTGATGGGGCTAAAGCATATGGAGGCATGAATTTTTTTTTAGGTGTGTTTGAGACTAGTTTCACTTCTTGAAGCTAGTCTTTTCAATTCAAGAAAGGATTCATAAGTGTAGAAATTTACCATATCTTTAATGTCTTGTTTCAAACCTTTGAGATATATTCCCATGATCATCTCTTCGGTCTCCTCTACTTCACACTTCGTCAAGAATTCTTCAAACTCCATAGTGTATTGCTCCATAGTTTTGGTGTCTTGTTTAAGGCTCAACATTTGATCAATGAGCCTTTGCCTATAATGTGGAGGCAAAAACATAATATCCATCTCCCCCTTCATCTAGTTCCATTGATTGATTCTAGGCATCCCTTCTCTAACTCCTCTTTTTTGCAAATTCTCCCACCAAAGGGCAGTATACCCTTTCAATCTCATTGCAATCAATTTCATCTTCTCATCTTCGGTCACCTCCCTCAATTCAAAAGCTCTCTCAAGTGCATAAACCCATTCAAGGTAAGTATCAACACCAATCTTACCATGTAATTCCAATAATTCAACTTTGTAATTGAAGAACTCCTCTTGCCTCTCTTGTTGCTGAAGTGGTGTTTGTGGGAGGTTCCTCACGGCTGTCCTTCCAATGCCATGGTATTGCCCTCTCCCTCTTCCTTTAGGTAGTTCTCCACGACCTATTACAAAGGGACTTTTTTCTTCTTCGTCTTCAACATGTTCTTGTGGAGTCTCCATAGACCTAGAGACTAATGGAGAGTTGTGAATAAGAGCTTCTAAGGCTTTCATTCTTTACCTTAAGAGCCTCCATTTCTAGGCACATAGTTTCAAACTTGATTGCAAGATCTTGATAGTTAGACATTGGAATGGAAGCATGCTTAAATAACCTTGGCATTGATACCAAATGATGGAGTGTGGTGGTCTAAGGTGGCTGGAAGTGATGGTTATGGTGTCTAGTTATGATGGATGAAGTTTTGTAAAAATTGAAATTTCTTGAGTACAAACGAACAGGAAAATTGTAAGTCGAATTACGGACGAATGGATTGGAGTTTGGAGGTGATTCTTGGAGTAAAATTGTAGAATAGGATGTTTGCTACAACTTTGGTGAAGGAATCGTGGCAATCTAATGTCTAGAAAAAACGTTATGAATTTTCTTGATATATAGGTTTTGGATTAGGAAAGTGTTGAAACTGCGGGTTTAATAGTTGGATGATTTCAAAGTGCATTTCTGGTCAAATGGCTGGGCATTTTTGGCTGGTTATTGAGGCTAAATTGAAGTTAAAGAAGTGAACTACAACATCGATGAAGGAAGTTTTCCAATTAGAACAATGGTTTTGTAGTTATGATTGATTTAGTTTGGCTATGTCTGGAAAGGTGTGGCAATAAAATTGAATAAGAAAATGAATGAAAAGGATGAGTGTTTTTGGAAACAAACAAAACCCTATTAGTTTTTAGAAACTAACAAAACCCAAGGAAAGATAATAAATTGCAAAAGAAAATTCTCTCTTAATTTTTGTTGCATAATTGTCCATCTTAGAGAAATTACAAATGCATATATAAGGAAATGTAAGGCAAACTAAGGGTCTTGATGGATAACCACAAATTTGGTTTCTCATTAACCCATAATACTACCATTAAATATCATAAATAAGGAAATAAAACCTTTATAATTACTATCATAAAGGCTGCAAATAAAAGGTCTCTTAAAGGAAAATAGATCAATGTATAAAAGGAAAGTAAATGAGCAATTAAAGGCTCTTATTCTTCTCATCACTTTGGTTGGGCTTGAGATGCCTTTTGGGCTGCAAAACCATGTCAAAGTGTGCAGCAAAGACCCCCTTTGTTGGCCAAAATAACTTCTTCAAATGGTTGGTTTTGGGCCTCATAAATCAAGGCTTGGCAAACTCCAAAGGGCTTTAACAAGATTTGCAGTTTCAAAATAAGAGGGCTCTTCTTCAAGTTCTTCTTCGACCATGCCTTCTTCATCACTACTTGTTAGATTGAAGCCCATATTAGTAACATCTTCTAATGCTTGGCTTGATGGACCTCCATCAGAAACTTACTTTCATTGTCATGTCATTTCATCATCCATGTTTGTACACAACATAACATTTGAGAGTTTAAGGTTTTATACAAAAAGTGCAACATGAAATGAGAAGATAAACAAAAGCATTCTATCTAGACTTCGCAGGTATCAGTTGACCAAACCTTTGAGTCATTCTTGTTTTCAAAATTTGACAATACTAGGCTGCTACTAGATTTCCTTAAAAACTAAGTTACCCTGGTACATGAAAATCAATGATGCAATTATGATGAGTTTGTGAATTCAGTGATTGAACCATCATCAATGTGTTCACTCAAGTTAGGACACAATATCACAACATATAATCCAAATTCTCAAATATATCACATTCTTCAAAACCAATTTATCACATCATTATGAACACAAACATTTTATGTAGTCATCTCACATTTCAACAAACACATTATGAACACAAACATTTTATGTAGTCATCTCAAATAATCCAATCGCTCATTTCAATTTTATGTACATAAACATTTCCTATTACTATTTCAACATAATTTAGTAATTCTTCACAACTATATGCATGAAACATACACGATATATATATAAATGCAAATGCACATGTGACTCCACTTTTTTTTGTTTTATTGTGACTGAGTGCCTATTTAATTGCCCCGTTTTTGTTGTGAACACTGGGTTCATTTTGGATATTGTCCTATACCTATTGTGGATACCAGGCTTGTTAATAACTGAGCCTATGGCTCTTTATGCACATTTCCGAGCTTTAAACTCCTTTTTGCCCTGGTCACTCTGGTCACAACTCCTTTATCTGATCATGCATATCAATGTTATGAAATGTATCAAATCGCATATTATGCTATCAATAATTCTCATTCAGTGTGCACAGTCATATAGAACATTTATCGGATCTAAGTCCAACATTCATCATTTAATTGAGCATTCATTTGCCTAAATTCACATATAAGTAGATAGCTCTTCCAATACATTCTCGAATATTGAACTCCTCAGACAATCAATGTCCGAAATTATTAATATCATAATCATATCAAAACAATTCAAACAGAACCACATATATAATTGAGATTTCACATTTAGGTTACTCACAGTATGCTCCAATTAGCTATTGCCTTGACAAGCCGACAATGTCTAGATGTGGATGCTCAATTTGTGCTTTCATATCATGCAATACACACATATTTACACATCAATAACTTGTTTATCAAATAGATGCTCAATTATACACATATATATGTGTTATATTCCATGCATGCTCAAATAACATTCAGGGTATGTAACTTTATGCAAAGATCTTAATCCGTTAGTAAGCCATCAATTATATATTTATTCAATTCTCATTTATAATATCTTCACGTTCTTCAATATTCATATACCCTTTTCGGTTCATTTTGGCCCTAATCAACTCTAAAGGCACCGATTAGAGTGACTTATCATCAATTGGTTCAATAATTGCACAAAACTAAGCTCATCAACCAAAAGCATTGCCTACGGTAGTGGGGAACCTTCCCATGATCATGACAGAAGTTAGACATCCAGGCCACAATCGTGGCCCTCAACCTAAAATGACCAGGCCATGATTGTGCACTTGAGGGCCATGATCGTGCCTTGCATTCTTCCTTCACTCTCCTACGAATTGATTAACCCTAAAGACATATCAAACACTTCCAAATTTCCACAATTTATACCTTTATAAGCAACTTCAATTCTTGCAAATTCAACTACCAAATTAGCTACATAAATCTCATTAAAACTCTACTTATTTGGTTCTTCATTATTCACCACATATCATCATACATATAACCCTAACTTTGTCAAATTCTAGATCACTTCAATAACATCCCTCTTTGATATAACTTCACCCTTATTAACACTTCAAATCTCTACCTAAACCATTCATATAACCTACTATTTCCATGCATCAAAACAATACCAATTCATTAATCAAAATCCAACATAACTCACCATCAACCGTACGTGTATTTTATCTCAATTTAATCATCATGAATGTTATGCTAAGATATATCACAATAGGGTAAGGAATCACTTACTTGTTTAACTCTACTTTCACCTCAATCGATAAGATATCCTAGCCCTCCAAACTTACAAACATAAAGCATATGCCAATAATAAGATGAAAACACAAAGGGGCTTCAAAAACAAGATGAAGACAACTAGATTTTAGAGTGGTAAGGTGTAGGATTTTGGGCAAAAATCAAGGGCTATGGAACTTATGTGAGTGTGTCATTGGTGAGGGAAAGAAGGAGAAAACATAAGACCAAAACATAAAAGAAGGTGGTCTTGCAAGTGTAAGATACGTGGGTGAGGAGTGTGGTGAAGAAGATGGACAGTGTCATGTTAAGAGCCATGTTATATGTCTTTGTCTTACATTCCCCATTGTCACTTCATAATTAGTTCATTTTTCATTTAATCACTAGGCCATGTGCCATTCAACTATATTACCATTTGTCACTCATGGGTTCAAGCCATTTGTCACTCTATTATTAATGCTTCATGTCACCATTTCATAGGCTCATTCAACCTAAATTCCCATGTATCATTTTGTTTAGTCCTTTAACATTTTTCCTAGACTAGATGCATATATCAACTTATCAATCACTCTATTGTAACAATAAATTCCCAATTCACTAATTATAATCCATCACAAAAAATTCAAGACATAATTAACACACAATTACATCATAATCATTTAAGATCTTTCATACCCTGGGATATGTCAACTGAGTGCATATACTATTTTTACAATGTCCTTAAATCATGATTCATTTATATATATATATGAAAGTGATGTATGTAAGTGAAACACACGTTATTTATTCTCACATGATATAACTTAACCTAATAGTTAAATCCTTAAGAATAGAAACGAGTTATTACATTTCTCCCCCCTTAAGAAATTTCATCCTTAAAATCCTTGGTTCATGAATAAATAGGTGGGGTATTGATTTTTCATATTCTTCTTAGTCTCCCATGTGACTTCTTCTCTCGAATGTTTCCTCCAAATGATTTTAACTTATAGGATTACTTGGTTTTTCAACTGTTTATTCTAATAACCCACTATTTTAACCAGTTCCTTCATATAACTCAAATTACTTGCAATTTCAACCTCCTGTATTGGTAACATATGTTTTGGATTTGACCGATATCTCCTGAGCATATTGACATGAATATAATATGAATCTGAGCCATCTCAATTGGTAATGCTATTCTATATGCCAATGGTCCAACTCTCCTGGTAATCTCGTATGGACCAATATATCTAAGGCTCAACTTACCCTTTTTACCAAACCTTAGGACTCCTTGCCAAGGTGATACTCTTAGAAACATCTTATCTCCTGCTTAGTGCTCCATATCTCTTCGATGTTGATTCACATAACTTTTTTTTCTATCTTTAGCCGTCTTGACTCTACTACGGATCAATTTCACCTTATTAATATTGTCTTGAATCAACTCTAGGCCTTCAACCATCCTTAGGCTCCCAATACAAAGGTGATTGACACTTTCTACCATATAATGGCTCATATGGATCCATACTGGTGCTACTGTGATAATGACTGTTGTAAGCAAATTCAATAAGGGCTACATATTGATCCCATGCTCCTTAGAACTCCAAAACACAAGCTCTAAGCATATCATCCACAGTCTTAATAGTTCTCTCACTTTGTTTATTTGTCTGAGGATAAAATGATGTACTGAGGTTCAACTTCGTACCCAATGTTTTCTGTAAGCTACTCCAGAGTCTAAAAGTGAATCTGGGATCCTAATCAGTCACAATAAAAAATGGGTACCTCCGGGTCAACTGATCTAGTGTATTATTCTCCCTCATCGGTAAGAAATGGGCAAATTTCGTCAATCTATCAACTATAAACCATATAACATTATGTTGCCTCGGAGTCTTTGGCAATCCCATAATAAAGTCGATAATGATCCTCTCCCATTTCAACTTCGGAATAGGTAAAGACTATAACTTCCCAACTGGTGCCTGATGCTCAGCCTTAACCTATTGGCATGCCAAACACTTAGCAACATACTCAGCCACTTGCTTCTTCATCTCTGGCTACCAAAATGTTGTTGCAACGTGTTATACATCTTGGTAGTATCAGGATGCATAACATAGGCTGCTAAGTGAGCTTCCATCAAAATCTCTTTCCTCAAATCATCAACATCAGGTATACACAATCTTTTTTTCAACCATAATGTATTATCTCTCAATTCAAACTCAGATTTTGAATCTTATTTCAACTTTTCAATAAGCTTCACTAATTCTGGATCCTTTCTTTGAGCTTTTCTAATCCTTTCATGCAATAATGCCCTAAATCTTAGTGTAGCTAATAATGCCTCATTTTCTCGTAAATTCAACTTAACGTTCAAAGCTCTCAACTGGACTAGATTCGGTAACCTCAAGGTCTGAAGCTGTGCCACACTGCTATTTGATTTCCTGCTTAATGCATTAGCTAAAACATTAGCTTTACTAGGGTGATACTCAATCATATAATCATAGTCTTTTAACAACTCAATCCATCTCTTTTGTCTCATATTCACCTCCTTCTGACTCAACAAATACTTTAAACTTTTATGATATGTGAATATCTGAAATGTCTAATCAAACATACAATGTCTTCAAATTTTACCACAGCAGCAAGCTCTAAATCATGAACCGGATAACTGAATTCATGATGTCTCAACTGTCTGAATGAATACGCAATTACTCTGCCATACTGCATCAGAACACATCCTAACCTTTGCTATGAAGCATCACTGTATACTACATATCCTCCTGATCCAGATGGAATAGTTAACACCGGTGCTATAGTCAATCGGTGTTTTAATTCCTCAAAACTCCTCTGGCATTCACCAGTCCATCTGAAGGGTACATTCTTCTTCGGAAGCTTTGTCAAAGAGGCTAAGATCATTGAACACTCTCAACAAACCTCCTGTAATATCCTACTAATCCAAGAAAACTCCGAATCTCAGATATATTCTTCAGGGCTTCCCACTTCATCACTGCTTCAACTCTCTTTAAGTCAACCTGTACACCCTATCCAGACACTATGTGACCCAAAAATATCACTCGACCGAGACAAAATTCACATTTACTGAACTTGGTATACAATTATTTCTCCCTCAATATCTATAATACTAGCCTCAAATGCTTAGAATGTTCTTCTCTATTTCCTGAGTACACCAAGATATCATTAATGAATACAATCACAAAGTAATATAGATAAGGCTAAAATACCTTATTCATCATTTCCATAAAAGCTGCTGAAGCATTAGTCAATCCAAAAGGCATCACCAAAAACTCAAAATGCCTATATCGGGTCCTGAATGCACTCTTCCGTATGTCAGCATTAGTAATCTTCAACTGATAGTACCCTAATCATAGATCCAATTTAGTAAACATCTGAGCTCGTTGTAGTTGATCAAGTAGATCATCAATGCTCAGTAATGGGTACTTATTTTTCACTGTCACCTGATTCAACTATCTATAATCAATGTATAATCTCAAGGTCCCATCTTTCTTCTTCATAAACAATACTAGAGCTCCCTAAGGTGACATAGTGGGTCTGATAAAGCCCTTGTCTAATAAATCCTGTAATTGAGTCTTAAGTTCATAGGTGCCATCCTATACGGAGGAATCGATATAGGAGCAGTACCTAGAACTAAGTTAATCATAAACTTCGTTTTATTAAAACTCAACTTTAAAGCTGGGGCACTTGTCCATTTCTTAGCCACTTATCCACTTCCCTTTATTAAAACTCACTTAAGTATGATTTGTACTCAAGTTTATGACTTAATAAAACCACTGAAACACATCATAACCCATTAAATCACTTCTAGATTTTTCCATAAAACAACATTTCGGGTCAACTTTGTATGTTCTTTCTGACCTTAATACTGAAGTTATTTTGCAACACTTTCTTCTAGAAACATGTTCTCCTATGTCTTATGTTTCCATTGACACCAAAATCATTCAATTTGGTTTAGTGATTTGAAAGATATACTTCAACTATTTTCGGAATGCTCCTGTCTAAAATAGTATACTATGCACAATTTCCATCTAGAATTTAAACATCTTAGTCCCAATTAAAAATAATCTCATTTGGAATCCTACAGATCAATATATAATTAAAATACCGAAGTATGTTCAGCAAAACAACACTAATTCACTGTTCCAACTGATTCCCTCACTTTTGTTCAATCGATCTTTTTAAATCAATTCGGAGTGCTACCAATTTGGAATGTTATTTAGACGGTTCAAAAGAGAACTTCAAGATCTACAACTTTCATAAAGACCTTAAAGATAGATTCGATCATGTAGAGGGACAAAAATGGACCAGATGATAGGGTCAGACATACAGTGCAAAGAAGAAGTTTCAGTCAAACATAAAAGAAGCAGAACGTTAACCATAGACGATATAACATCATTATAGACGATACATTTTTACAGACGATATGATATCGTCATAGACAATATGACATCATCACAGACGATATGACATCATCATAGAATATATGACGTCATCAAAGACGATATAAGATTGGGAAAATTGCCATAACTTTTACTAAAGATATCGGATTAAGGTGTTCTTTGGATGGTTTGAAAGAGGACTTCACGATCTACAACTTTCACAAAGAATAGAAAACAAATTCTATCATTTGAGGGAAAAATAGGACCAGATGATATGACATCATCACTAGATGATATGACATCATCAGACGATACAAGATTGAGAAAATTACCATAACTTTCCCTAAAGTTATCAGATTAAGGTATTCTTTGGATGGTTCGAAAGATGACTTTAATATATACAACTTTCATGAAGACCCTAATGACAAATTCTATCATATGTTGGGTCAAAAATAGGAGCAAACAATATGACGTCATTTATAGACAATGTGACATCATTAGACGATACAAGATTGGGAAATCACCATAACTTTCCCTATAGACATTGACTTAGGGTGTTCATTAGATGGTTTGAAAGATGACTTCAAGATATACAACTTTTATGAAGGCCTCAAAGACAAATTCTACCAAAAGTGGGGTCAAAAATAGACTAGAATATATGATATCATCACTAGATGATAAAATATCATCAGTCAATATAAGATTGAGAAAATTGCCATAACTTTCCCTACAAATATTAGAATAAGGTGTTCTTTAGATGGTTTGAAAGAAAACTTCAAGATCTACAATTTCATGAAGAATAAAAGACAAATTCTATCATTTGAAGGGTAAAAAATGGACTAGACGATAGTGCAGAGAAGGTCAAACAAAGAAGAAACAGAAGTCAAACATAGACGATATGACGTCAGCACAGACAATATAATGTCATCACAGACGATATAATGTCATCACAGACGATACATTTTACAAACAATATGATGCCATCACGGACAATATGATGTCATCACAGATGATACATTTTTACAGACGATATAATGTCATCACTAGATAATACTATTTATACTCCTGAACGTCTCCACTTATAAGGACCATAACTTTTAACTCCAATGCCCAAAATTCTCGTACTATATACCGTTGGAAAGATAAAAGAAATACCTACAACTCTCAAGAAGACAACTTTCCCCTGAAGTCTGAACATGAATTTTACATTAATACACCAATATACTGCACCCAGTTCTCAACTTCATGAAAATTTGAGACTATTAAAGACAGAATTGAAATTTGATGTCTTCATAAGAAATGTAGCCATATATGTCTCTAGTTTAATCCAAACAAGGAATCATTTCATTTGGATAACTAGAGAAAAAGTTATGGCTAACAAACCAAAACATACTCAGTGAACATTTTCTATATCAACCATCATTTTTGTTTTCAAATCTTTCCTTATCACAACTCATACTAAGATCACTCTTTCTACTCCCTCTACTTCTCATTTTCAATAAATTCACATTTAAAATCAATTATACCCAGAAGTTGTCAATGAATACATTTACACTTATTTTTATATGCAAAGATTCAATATTTATGAGCATACATGCTAACATTATGCATAAGCAAGAAAATGTATTTCCTTATTCTCTCTTTGAGTTCACATGTACCAAAATTTCAGGTTCTAACCCTGTCGGACCCCGCTCCCGGAGCCCGATGGTCCCAGGAAATGAACCCTACTGAGACCCATTCCCGAGAACTGAGCCTGGCTGACACTCGTTAGATGAATATTGCTGTCTAACCTTAACCCAAATTTGCTCTTGAAGCAACACAAAACAAAAGAAAAACCACTGAACTCTTAAAAAAATTAGCTCTTGGTCCATGCCGAGCACCTGAGGCTCGGTGGCCGAGCACCAGCCTGGTACTCGCTGGCCGAGCTGACACTCGCATGGCGAGCGTCTGGGACGCTCGCGTACCGAGCTAGTGCTCGCATGCCGAGCTCTTATGATGCCCGCATGCCAACCTCCTGGGTCACTCGCATGCCGACCTTTTGGTCGCTCGCATGCCGAGCTCCTAAGACGGGGCTCGGGCGTGTCCCCTAGCACTCGCATACCGAGCGCTTGGGACGCTCACAGGTCGAGCTCCTAAGACGGGGCTCGGGCGAGTCCCCCTTTAAACACATCTAACTTTTACTACTGGCTTATTCCACTACTGCAAAACTGCATATCAAGCCAAACATTCCGTCCAACTTGCCAACACTCGATTCACTGCAATTGTTCATCAACCCATCACAACCGAACACTCATGCAAAACTCATCAACCACAAAGCTAAACTCATCCTCAACAGCCTTCATTATGTATTTCTACCCACATTAAACTCAAAGCCATGCAATACCACTTTGAAAGCTATACTAGCCTCATGCATTTCAAACCGTAACATGCCATCTTTGAAAGACCATTATAAACATTGGAATGCAATAATTCAAATACATTTCATTTTCATCAAGACTAATGTTTTACAATGCTTTAGTGGGCATTTCAAGCCCTTTACAAA
>JANZLX010170878.1:0-13348 GCA_025531955.1 Erythroxylum orinocense
CAAGGAATAGTAAAACTCCCTGGATCCTTAAGCTTCGGTGGTAGCTTTCTCGACAATATGGCTGAACACTCCTCATTCAGCTTCACTGTGGCATACTCCTCAAACCTCCTCTTATTAGACAAAATTTCTTTTAAAAACTTAGCATAGGAAGGCATCTGTGCTATAGTCTCAACAAAAGGAATGTTTATATGCAGCTTTTTAAATATTTCGAGAAAACGACCAAATTGCTTATCTAATTGCATACCTTTCAACCTTTGAGGATAAGGGATCCGAGGTCTTACCGGATTTGTGATGGGGTCAGCAAATAACCTTGGATGATCCTCCTTTTCAATTGAGGCTTCCTTGGCCTCCTTGCTACTTTCTCGACTCTCATCTTCTTCACTTTTTTTCACTTCTTTATCCTTCTGCTTCTCCTGAACTTCTTCGAGTTGTCTGCCACTCCTCAATAAAATTGCCTTTGCATGTTCTCTCGGGTTGGCCTCAATAGTGCTAGGCAATGAACTCGAAGGTCTTTCCTTCAACAAACTTGCAATCTGGCTCATCTGATTCTCCAAATGTCTGATAGAAGATTCTTGGTTTTGCATCCTAACCTTAGTAGTGGAAATGTACTTTGAAAGTAGCTCTTCGAGATTAGATTTCTTTGGTTGAGCAAGATTAGGAGCCTTAAAACCTGGAGGTGGAGGTGGTTGTCTCTGAACATTGAATGACTGTGGTTGTGCCACCTGATTGTTCTGCCAAGAGAAATTTGGATGATTCCTCCACCCTAGGTTGTAGGTATTAGAATATGGGTCCTCTCGCTGTCTGTTATAATTGCCCACATAATGGCCCTTTTCTGTCTCTTAAGCAAAAGGATTCCCAACTTGACACTCAGAAGATGCATGGGAATCTCCACCACAATGCTCGCATAAAGCACAACTCCTTAAAGAAGAACTAGCTCCTCCTCTCACACTGTGCATCAGATTATCCAATTTCTTCGTTAAAACATCCATCTGAGCACATAAAGCCACTTTATTATCTACTAGACGAGCTCCTGTAGGTCGCCTGGGATGCCTTTCTGTATGATACTAAAAGCTGCTAGTAGCCATCTCGTCAATTAATTTGTAGGCCTGATATGGCGTCTTTCTTATTAAACTATCTCTTGCGGCAGCATCTATGGTACTCCTAGTCGATGGGTTCATTTCTGTATAAAAAGTATTGACCTACTGCCATGTAGAGAACCCATGACTAGGACACTGTGCCAACATATCCTGAAATTGCTCCCACGCTTCATATAACCTTTCATTTTCATATTGAGTGAAGGAAGTGATCTCATTCTTCATCTTTGCAACCTTGGTAGGAGGAAATTTTTTTGCCAAAAATAATCTCATCATCTCATCCCATGTAGTAATTGATCTTACTGCAAACTAGCCAACCACACTCTAGCCTTATCCCTTAAAGAAAATGGGAATAACCTTAATCTTACTGCATCTTCCGATACTCCATTTTGCTTAAACAAATCACAAATATCCAGAAATGTCTCCAAATGGGTGTTCGGATCCTCCAAAGGCAATCCTCCGAATTGAGATGCTCTCACCATGGATGTAATGCTGTGAGGAATTTCAAAACATGCAGTTGTGATCATCGGCCTTATAATGGGAGGCATAGGTCTATTGCTGTGCCCTATAGTCAAATCCATCATAGTCAACTCCCTTCTCTCTTCAGTATGTGGCATCAACTTCTCCTCGTGCTGTTCCATTTCTGCAAATTGCTCTTCTCTAGTCCTTTCTGCTGTGTTACTACTCCGAGCCAATCTGGTTTCCTTATGCCACCTGCGAGAATTTTTTTCAATCTTAATATATAATAGCAAATTATCGGGCTTTTGACCATAAGTGAGCATAAACAAAATGGAATAAATAAAAAGAAAATAATAACAGAGCAAAGAAAGAAAAAATAAAAAATAAAAGACACTGTCATAAAATAGTCAAGAAAACAACTAAAATATGCAAATAAAGAACGAAGCAAGAATTAAATCTGAGATAATTAATACCGTCTAATCTAATGACTCACAATAAGGAATTTACTCCCTGGAAACGGCGCCAAAAACTTGTTGCGGTCTAAATAGAACAATATAAATTAAATTCTCTCTAGAACAATTAGGGCAAGCGCACCCTATCGACAAGTAATATAAATCGGTAAGAACCTGATATCATACCCAAGGGAAAATTCTAACACGTAAGACAATTAAATTAAACGATGAAAAATTACTCGAATGATCAAGAATTGATTGATTTTAAAATAAAATAAAGTAAGCAAATCAAGGAATTATGAAAATTGCAAGGTATGAATTAAAACAACTAGATTTAATCAAATGACAAAAATCGGTTAAGGTATCGGATTTCAATTGGATTAGACAAAAAAAGTTATAACGGTGGATTGATTTAGGAATTGCTTCACTTAAGCAAGTTGAACCCAATGTTTATGAAAATTCTCTTTTCTTCTAAATCCAAGTCACCCATTTGGTTCATAGATAACTCGAAATAAAAGGAATTTAATATAAGAAGCCTGAAACTAAGTTCATTAATCCTAGGTATCCTCACACAAGATCCTAAGGTTGGTCTACACTTTAGTCTCAAGTATGTTGCTTGATTAATTTTTCGAAAAATTAAATCCCATTGGTTATGGCATTCAATCATCTAAGGCCTTAATCTAGGTAATCAAGCTAAATTGACTAAATATGCATTCAATCAAGCAAAAATCAATACCACAAAAATTGTCCTAATCCAATATCAATCTTAACCTTAACCTGAAAAGAAAAACTTACTCACACATAATTATCAATGTAACATAAATCATGGTCATAATATATAGTTGCATTGATTAAATCCACACATTTAAAATAAATAAGGAATAAAAAATTTAAAAAACTATCTTTTCTCCACCTCCCACATTGCTTTTTCTCCAGCTCTCCACGTTATTCTCCTACCTTCTAACGTGCCTCCACCAAGTTAATGTCTTCTCCTCTTCACAACTGTCCTCTTAAGTGATGTAACATTAGCCACCACCAGCTTAACTTTATTTGATCTCCACCAATCAGCAACATGTTTCTTCTTAGCTACTCACATCCTATTTCAAGCCCAACATCAATGTGTTTCTTCTATTTCTCCTCAACTGTCACGTCTTCAACCCCCAACATGCACATCTTTTTTTATTTTCACCAGCTACTTACGTAATCTCCTTTAACTCTCCAGCTTCTGGATTAGCTACGTTGCTGATCAGCTTATATATGTTTGATGGGTGGTCTCTCACGTAGAAGCCTTTGGCTGGTGGTGTATGCATCTTTTATGGAGGCAGTGTTAGGATATTTTTTTCATAAGTGAAGTATGGAGGTTGCTTTATCAGAGTATATGGGAGGTTTTGGTATGGATGGTTTATATTGTGAGTGGCCTGGTGTGTGTCAGTTGAGGCTGTGCTTATGGAGAGAACTGAATTCGCTGGTTGAATGATGGATTCTCCTTGTGGAAACAGCTGCATCGATTATTTTCATGCCACCAGCTGCTTCAACTTTCACGCCCACCAGCTGCTTCATCGTGGGGGCTTCCACTAGGTGCTGCTTTGATTATTTATTAACCCCCATCTACCTATGTCCACCAGTTACTTCAATGCTTACGTCCACCAACTATTTAACTCCTAGCATCCACCAGCTGCTTCTACGTTGCTTTCCTGCCACAAGCTGCTAAAGTGTGGTGAAGAGTGTGTTAGTTCGTGAGTGTATCTCCACAAGCTCAACTTTTTTGCTTCCACGTCCTCCTTCTTCACAACAGTTACGTTGTTTAATCTCCACCAACTAACATGTAAGTGTAGAGTATTGTGAGTGGTGGAAGAGCTGTCACTTTCCTTGCAACAAAATCAACATTATTTCATGGGTGGTTTGTAAAGTGAGTGGAGAGTAGATGTGAGTGGCATGTGTGAGTCTCCACCAGTTGTCTCCTTTTGTCTTTATGTCTTCATTTTCTCCTATCATTTTTAGTCCAACACCTTTTTCATGCCACTAATCTCTCCACCGACCAACTGATTGCGTGATTTAATTTGCTTCTTGTTCTTATTCCATTGCGTCGCCGCCTCAGCACCAACGCAGCCTACGCCTCACACACGGCACACCAAAATTCACACAAATTATCTCCTTTTTACTATAGCTGATGTGTGACTTGTAGTCCACCTTTCATGCACAGATGCTACAACCTTTTCATTCATGCATAAGCTCTCATTCTCCTTGGCCAAAAACATTAGTTTCCAAAACGTTAACATTTTTTTCTTTTTTTTAATATCCTTCCTTCCTTTCCATCCTTTTAGAGCTTTCTTAGTTTTAGGCTTTTAAAATTTTCAAATATAATGTTTACCTAAAATTAAAACAAATAATTCTTAATTAGTGCAATTTAAACATTAAATGGACAATAGTTTAGCAGATTATGTATCAAAAATTAATACAAAAATGTCCATTAACAGGCATTTGTCCTTTACCTCTCCCAGACTGAACAAATCCACCTCTTGATCAGGATCCAGATTGTCTCGATCTAGACTAGAATCAAGACGATCTGTTCTAGTGCTTTCTGAAACTTCTTCCAGAATCAACCTAAGATTCATCCTTCCTCTTTCCTCTAACCTCCTGTCTATACTCTCCCTAACCATCCTCCAACAACT
Organism: Erythroxylum orinocense; assembly: GCA_025531955.1. Lineage (NCBI taxonomy): Eukaryota > Viridiplantae > Streptophyta > Magnoliopsida > Malpighiales > Erythroxylaceae > Erythroxylum > Erythroxylum orinocense. Next base: position 4,678 of record JANZLX010170878.1, read on the forward strand.
ATTCAATTCTAATCAGGCTGCTCGAAGTTCTGTAAATCTGTCCAAATTTGAAATGGCTAACCTCGTTCTAATCTCCATGTTCAAATTGTCATCAAAATGTCTACATTTGTCTTCCTCAGTTAGGATCAATGTAGTTTCATACCCCATTAACTTATTGAATCTTATTTCATACTCTGCCACTGTGAGCCTACCTTGCTTCAGATCTAAAAATTCTTTCATCTTCCAATCCATGTAAATCTTAGGCATATAGTTCTCTCAGAACACTTTCAAAAAATCTTCCCAAGTCAAACTACAAGGTCTGGTGGTACTGGCTGGAACAGTCTTCCACCACTAGTATGCAGGACCTTGCAGTAGTGATACCGCATAATCAAATCTTTCATCCACCTCATAGTCCATCCGGTCAAACAATCTTTCAATTCTCTCTAACCACCCTTCTGCCTCAGCTAGGTCTGTACTTCCGTAGAAGTCTACAGCCCCCTGTTTTCTTAGTTTATCGTATCTTCTTTCTCGCCTTTCTGGAACTCTCGAAGGCATTTTTGCAAACTCAGGTATAGGAGACTCTATATTGGCTCCTATAGACTCCATGTCAGCTGACTGAACTCCTATAGCAGGTGACCTATAACAAACAAAAATTGTGATCACTAGCTGAATCTCTCACTATTAATCATATTGTGTCCATAAAGATGTCAAACCATGCTCTGATGCCAAAAGTGCATCGTCCTATTACCATGGAGTATATACCCGAACATCTAAAGACATTCAAGTACGTATCCAATGATAATGGTATGTTAAAGCAAAACACATACCCAATTTACACATGGCATCATCTAACATATTTAAAATCACCAACTTTTAAAAACCAATCCTTGCATTTATTGACAAAAGCTTACTCTGTATTTTACAATCTTTATACAAGTTCTAGATAAGAATCTACAAAATACAAAATTACAACTCTTCTAATGTCAGCTGACAGACCTTTGAGCCATAACTTAGTCCAAAATGTTCCTTTAATCTAGTTTAAGAAACTAGGTCTCCTGTCTAGTACCTGAAAAGCTACGTTGCAATTTTTATGAGTTTTGCGAACTCAATAAGTGAACCATCATTGATGATTTCACCCAGGCCAAATACACAAAATCACATATTTCACATATATTCATTCAGATCATGAATAATCCAAATACTCACATTATCATGGCACATCATGTAATCATCGCGAATCAAAATAGATATATATAAATATAGATGCATATGAGACTCCAGATTTTTTATTATTGTTGTGACTAAGTGCCTTTCATATACAGATACAAATACTGGCCCGTTGGGCTCAATCAGAACAGAATTCATGGAGCAAAGCTCTACGCGCAGAATACTGAGCTTAAAGTTCTATCAAAATGGCTACTCTGATCACAACGCCTTTATATGAGCATGAATTTTATGAAATGCATCAAATACAAAATTGGCCATGTGTAACAGTCACATATGATGCACAGTCAGAATCTCATAGTCATCGAACCTAAGTTTGGCATTCAATTTTCGTTGAGCATTCAATTATCATTCAGAATTGTCACAGCAATCAGAACACTTCCAATACATTCCCAAATATTAAACTCCTTAGACTTTAAGTATGGCATTCATAAACAAATCACAAACAGTTAATAATTAGAAGTTAAATAAATTCAATCAATCCTAGGAAAAATTCATCTAGGTTGACTCACAGTACACTCCAATATGCTATTGCCTAGATGGTCTAGCAATGTATGACTGGCATGCAAAGTGCTCCTCTATATCATACAAAACACATTTACATATATCACACTTTTGCACAAGTGTATAAGTATTTCTTTATGCACATCTATGAATAGACAATATGTATAATGCATGTTCAATGACAATCCCAAGTATCTTATCGTGATGCTTATCACCATTTCATTCTTATATCAAAACCCTCAAAGATATAATTTGTACTTAAGGTTTGGACCACAATAAAACAATGTGAGACTAATTTCTTAACCCAATTGATCATTTCAGAGTTTTCTATCAATATACTTTCGGGTCAACTTTGCATGATCATTCAGATAAGGCAAATGACAAAATTAGGCAACACTCCCTTCCAGAAAATTGTTCTCTAATGTCTTAAGTTTCTAATCACAATAAGATCATACAATTTGGTTCAGAAATCTGAAAGTTATACCCCAAATCTTTTCAGACTGTTCTTATATAGGAACAATATTCTGTGCTCAACTTCCATCCAGAAATTGAAATTCTTAGAGACTAAATTAAAACTTAATTTCTGCATGAAATTTGTAATCCTATGTCTCTAGTTTACTCCAAATTAAAAAATCACTCCATTTGGATAACTACAAAACAAGTTGTGCCTAAAATACCAAAGCATGTTCAAGTTGTGCAGGAAGGACTTCGCCGCAACGAACTAAGGAAAGTTGGTCGCGGTGAATTTTTCTAGAGAGGAAAATTCCTTGTGAATTCTTACAAGTTAGTCGTGGTAAACCCAAGAGTCGGCTGCAGCGAAATTTTCCATAAAGGAAATCCTTCAAGTTGGCCACGGTCAACCAAGGAGAGTTGGTCGCGGTGAACTTTACTGCGTTTTATTCATCTTCTTCTCTTCTTTTTTTGTCGAATATTTCTCCTTCCTCTCCTTTTATTTTTTTTTAAATTTCTCATTCCGATCTCATTCAATCTATGACTCCATTATTTTCTCCTCTTTTGGACTCCCATTATAGTTCAAATCATCCACAACAGATCAAAATTCAAGATTACAAACTAACACTACAAACAGAACATATATGGACATTCACCAATTTTTTCCCTTTTCATTTTATCAACTTTATACCACGACTTTTATCAACTTTATACCACGACTTCACCAAACCTTCATTTCATATCATTAAAATAACTTAAATTCATTTCCAAAAATTCATGCTTGAATAGTAAAAACAACCATATATTCACACATGTACAGTAAAAAATAGAATATATGTTCATCGTTTTTTTTTTCTCTGAATTTCTACACTCTTCCTAAACACAGTTTCAATGATTCTTCTAGCTCAAAACTTACTTCAACATTATATTATGACATTATGCAAATAAAATATATATCCATATTTCACAAATATTTCATCTAATTCATTCATCACCGAAACTACACTTCTCAACCCACTCATGCATGTATATATTTGCATCGTAAAACATCATTAAAAATCACTTACTTGATTCAGCAACTAGTTCTAGCAATGAGAGGGAAATCAATTACACAAAATAGAAACTACTTCCAGCAATGAGAGGGAAATCAATAACAAAAAAAGAATAACAATATGCTATTCGGTGATGAAGAACAGGGAAGAGGATTGTGACATTGAGTGTTTCACTGAAGAACAAAAGCTACAGTCATCTCTTCCTAACCAAAACATAATAATACGTGTATTCTTTGCGTGTAATACACGTGTCACTCAATTAAGACTCCTACATGTCACCACACATGTAAGTCATTTGTCAATATTTAATCAGTCCACTTGTCACACTAAGATTGGTCCAAATTTCAATATTTTTCTTAAAATTCACTAAAAATTTTGAAATAATCATAATATTCTCCAAATTAAATTTTACCACAAATAATCCATAATTCACATTTTAATCGCATTCAAAACTGAATTATACCTGAAAATGTCAATGAATGCATGTACAATCATATTAATGTGCAAAAATGTGTATGTCATATTTAACTTAAACATGATATGTATTTTCTAATTTCTTAGTTATTCCTCATAATGCAATATTATAGCCTTAACATGGGTAATGAGATGTTAAAGTAATTGAGTGGGAAAATCCAGTATAAAAAGATTTGATCATAGGCTGACATAAATTTGCCCATATAAAGTTGGTGGTTCATTTATAACCTCACATCCTTAAAACTTGAGGAGCTTGGGAAAATAGCACATTCACTGTTAACATTAAATTATCTGATACAACTGACTAAATCTTAAATTCTAATTTTCCTATCAATCCAAAATTTATGCTACTATAAAGATAATTTAAGAACATGAACAAACAAACAAACAGAAGTATGCACGTCATATCAAGTCCCTTTTTCTGGTTCCAAGCAATTAAATCATATTGCAAGAAAACAAATGAAAAAAAACCACTTTGACAAAAGTTAATACTGTAATCCAACTACTAAACTATATTATTTCCCCACGTTTTCAATTGTTGCGTAAAGTAGAAGATTTCCAACTTATCTACCCTTCTTTCTTTCCCTTGATATTACTTCTTTTTTATAATGGGCAAGAAATAAGCATAAAATTGACTTAATGAGAAAAATGAAGCTGTGTTGGAGCTTCTAAGAAAATGAACTCCTCTCTTGTTGAAGCAAGTAGGGGTCTTGTGTATTTTCACCATTAATTTTCTTTCATGGGTCAAGATTAAAGTTTTATGTATTTCTGCCTCATTTCTCCATCGTAATTATGGACACTTCCTTTTTCAATTTGAATGCTTGACGTCAAATTTTTTATTTGCATTCCAAATATTCAATTTCAAATAAAAAGCCTGTCATGTTTCTATCGTCTCTATCTTCAAGATTATATTATTATTAGAGGGAATAGTTATTGCCATCAATGTTATGTTCTACCTAATCACAAGAGATATCCAGCAATGACGTTTGTGTTGGATGGTTTTTGAGAGCTAAAGGTGATAACGGGAGGGAAGAAGGTTACAAAGATTTGAAGGGCTTCTCTTTCTTAGAGAGATAATATAATGATTGGTATTGTAACAACAACCTCCATTATCATATGATTACTACTACCAGATTTTGTAGATAAATTTTTTCTTATCCTTTTCTACTACTTCTCAATCTTCCGTTTTTCATAATCATTCATTTTCCATTTTGGTCCATTAGCCATGAGTTCAAAATAAAGAACAAACGTTATCTTAGAATCTATTAATCACTCTACTTTTTGGTTACTCTTTTTTTTTCTGATTCTTGTTTTTGCAATGTGGAAAACTTTATGGTAGATGAATTTTCTGCTAAACTCACAGAAGGAGTCATCTATGTAACCGGTCACGATGAATAATCAAGACCTGTTTTGGTTACTTTCCAATCCACCATTTCCCTCTTAAATCACTCTTTGCATTTTTTCTAACCGAAGGAAAAAAAGAAATAGTACTTTGCATTTGTTACATATATATTACTTAAAAGGCTTTACTATTTCTGTATTCCTATCAGTTACAGATTTTTCGTGTTAAACAAGACTATCAGAGGTTCCATTCACAAAAGTTGTTAGTGACTTTATTAACTTTTAGATCCGACCTCCATTTCCATTTCTTTTTGCTTCTTAATTCATTATATCAAAATTCTATCTTTCGCTTTATTTTCTACAAATTCATACGTTTCCTCATGGTTACTTTGGAGGTGGTCGTTTCAACCATACCAAGAAACAGCAAACAATTTGTACTCCTCTTCGATGCAAGTATGTCCATTTCTTCTAAATTTTCAATAATAACCTATAAAAGTTTAGGGACATGTAACACTTTTTTGCTCTGGTAAAAATGCATGAGCTTAAATTCAAAGCTTGGCTATATATTCTCATACAATTTTCAAACTGTCTCTTAATGTCAAGTCTTTATTGTTCCGTTATTGCTCGTGAAAGAGTTAATGAACTTAGTTATTGTTGTATTTTTGTGTTTTTATAATATTTCTTTTACAAAATTTCATACTGTACCAATTTTAACCTTTGGATAATATAAAAGTGACCTTCTTGATTTGCACGTAAATGTTCTACTCGATGAATTGTTAGAACAATAGTTGGCATAGAAAATTTCAAGTTTTTAATATGCTCAATTGGATCACAGTGACATAAAATCATCTTTTTGTTTCTTCTAAAGTTGTATTCACCTCAGTAGCATATTGCAGTCACATATAGTCCACTCTTGACCTCTTTCTTGACCTTTTCAAATCTTTACATTCATAAAATATGCTATTTGCATAATATAATTAATATTATAGCCTAATTCCTTGATTTGTTGAAAACCTTATAATTGGATTTAAATCAATAACTGGGTCTGGGTGTAGCACTAGCATTTGTTTTCTTATAGTTTGTTCATCTTACCTTCTCAGGCTTTTTTAAGTTTGCTTTAGCTTTTTTGAATCCTCTCCTGCTAACACTAAGAATTATGGCAAAGTACTACCCATTTAGGCTTTACAAATCTTTTGTAATCGACTCACTTTCTCTATTCTCTTATCTATGAAAGGTAAGATTCAAATTTATCTCGCTAATTCTTCTGTGTTTTACTTCCATGTCTTGTTCTCTACCATAAATAACTCAAACTCTTTCACTTGTAGGACCTACAAGAGGTTATTATTTTTGACCTACTCTCGTTCCTTTCTTTACCCTTTTTTTTGTTAATTTTCTATAGCGAGGTCTTCTACTAACTCACAAGTCAAATGTTTCTTGCTTAATAATTGTGGAATGTGAATTATTGCAGGGTATCCGATCATTTGTTGAGCTATCGTTGGTCACAATGGTGGTATCTTCACCGGACTTTGAATTATGAGATTTTTGCAGTAATCTACGAGTCTCCTCCTTCCGATTTAAGCCTTCGTCGATCAAACAAACAACCAAGGATGGCTCATGCTCATCTTCAAGGTTTTCATTTGTTGTGTCAGAATATTTTAACTCACTCAAACCATGGTACTGACCTTGACTGAACTGATTGCTCTAAAAGTGCAGGCCACCAATAAATCTCCTTTTGGCTCGACACAAATCTCCCCACTCAATGCGAGGTCTGTCTCTTTCGCATCATTGATTGCTACAACATCAGGTCAAAGCATCAACAGTTACATAATGCCTATCAACAAAACTTTGTTCCCTTCGATTCTAATGTTGCACCATGTGACCACAAGTGAGCCAATTAAAATTAGCCAACTGCGGACTCCATGGCCTTCTTTCCTCCAATCACCAGCCATGTTTTACAAAAAGAACTGCAAGACTGACAAGGTTCGGCAGTCTTTCTTACCTTTTTTGAGATTCTACAGAAGGCCCTATGACGAAATCCATCATAGTTCAAAAATGCGTCACCTACTTGGTGGTCTCATCTCTATTGTACCATCTCATCTCAAGCGACGCTAGGTGACGATATCACAAAGGGTCTAAGCCAAGAGTTTAAACCATTAGCAACCAAAAACTTCATTATGACGAGAGATTCAATGAAGAATAAAAGCTTCTTTTCTGTTTTCCATTGATTTAGTAACTTGCAGGTGTTTTGATTAAGTGTGTCATGAGGACTAAAAAACTAATACTCATGCATATGATAAGTCGCAAAGAGTGATTTAAAATCAATTTAAAAATTAAAATTATGATTACACATAAAAATTAAGGTAATTTGATACTCTTCACTATATATTAAGGCCTACAGTGCTAAGTTGGAATTAGTAGAAGATGATTTGCCTGCAAAATCATTTGTATGCCAAAGAAATATCCATTGAGAGAGGATTGAAAGGAAATGATAGAATGCCCTCATTTTGTAAGAAAATTCCGAATCGTTTCAGTCAGTTTTTAAATTGGTATTCATTTCAAAGTTTATTTAATTCAAAATTAATCTGTTTTTTTTTAATTAACGAAAGAAAATTACGTATATATGTAGAGAACTCCAAACTCCCCTACTTAACCAGCACTTTTAATTAATCTCTGACTCTCATTTGTTTCAACTTAAATATAAATGCATTTTTTTGGATGACCAAATCAAGTACTCGCATGTCTTCATTATTATTCATTTAAGGAACTTAATGAAATGAAATGATTGGGCAACATTGCATTTGGTTGTTTCTTTCTTTAGATCATTTATCAACCCACTTACTAAATCATTCAATGTAGTAAAATTTTACTGATGGTTATTTATTATATGTCGAACCTTCGCATGCAAAAAGAAAGGCCCTCAGATGTTTTGTTCCATTTTTGTTTTATATAAACTCTGTTTCATTTGATTAATGCTAGCCCTTTAATAATGATATGACAAGTCGTACGCCACTCATTTAAAACTATAAATGTTTATATTAGGTGCCAGATTAGTTTCATTTAAAATGATACGACATGATAGTTTTTTTTTTTTATTTATCCATTAATCAAGAAGGGTGGGTTTGTATCATCTCAGATATGTTCACCGGTGAATATATATTTAAAGATGTTGCTCGAGCTCCAAACTATAATGGACCATGTATTGAATTCATCAGATCCTCCGTCTTTTTGTAAACAAGAGTTATAAGCTTTATTAACTCATTACTCGTAAGTTCTTGGTTGTTCCTTCGTAATATATTTGCAGAGTTATTTCATTTTTATCAATTTAGTAATTGTACGTGTTTAATGAAATTTTAAAAAAGAAAGTTATTTCTTTTTTTTGAACTTCATTAAACACATACAATTACTAAATTGATAAAAATAGAATAACTCTGCAAATATATTACGAAGGAACAACCAAGAACTTACGAGTACTGAGTAAATAAAGCTTAAAACTCTTGAGCCCTGTTTGGCAAATAGCTGATTGCATTACCTGTTAGCTAATAGATGATTTGATCCGTGGATTGTATTAGTTGTTTGTTAGAGATGTTTGGTAAAATTAGCTGTTTAGTATTAGCTGTTTATGTATAAAATGACTTATAAGGACATGA
>JANZLX010170951.1:0-13338 GCA_025531955.1 Erythroxylum orinocense
GAGGGGGCGCTACATTTAGCTGCTAAGAACAAGAAATCAAGGGTCGCTTCAGTGCAAGCCTCAACTGCAGGAGGCAATAGAGTGACGGAGAGAAGCAGATACACGAACCCCTAACGTCAACATTACGGAAAATTTCATAAAAAAGAGTGGTTTAAGCTACTTGGAGCATGTTTTTGATGTGGAGAGAAGGGACACTTGATCAGAGACTGTCCCCAATTAACAAGGCAAGAGGGGTCGCAGTTGCAAACCCCAAGGAGAGCAAAAACAGTGGGAAACAGGCCAGTCACTGAGATGGACAGTTTTGGAGCTGTAAGGAAGGCTATTCCTCTAGGAAGGCCAAGGGGTCAGGCATAGGCAAGGGTGTTTGCCATGACCAGAAAGGAAGCTGCAGCCGCACCTGAAGTTGTCACAGGTATGGCTCAGTTATTTAATTCTGCAGTATATGTATTGATTGATTCTGGTTCTACGCATTCCTTTGTTTCTGCAAGCATGATTTTATATGATGTTAATTCAATGTCTTTGAATAGTCCTTTGATTATTAGTACTCCTCTAGGGAGGAATGTGATAATTAGTCAAGTATATAAAAGTTATGATCTCCTTATTAAGGATGCTAGACTGGTAGTGGATTTACTGCCTCTAGACCTAAAGGGGCTAGATGTCATACTAGAAATAGATGCCATGGAGAAATATCATGCGAAGTTGGATTGTGGACTCAAGGTGGTGGAATTTGATCTAGGCAGTGGTGAGAAGGTGATTTTCATAGGGGATAGGAAAACACCATCATTAAGAATTATTTCGGCTTTGCTAGTTGACAGGATGATGGGAAAGGGGTATGAAACCTTCTTGGTACACGTCGTGAACACTAATGTGAATGAAGAGAAGTTAGAGGATTTTTCAATTGTGAAGAAATTTCCAGATGTGTTTCCAGAAGATTTACCTAGTTTTCCACCGGTGAGGGAAATCAAGTTTGCCATCGACTTGATTTCCGATACCGTACCCATTTCTATACCACTGTATAGAATGGCTCCAATTGAGTTCAAGGAGTTCAAGAAACAGCTGGAAGAACTATTAGAGAAGGGGTACTAAGGCCAAATTTGTCACCATGGGGAGCGCCAACTCTGTTTGCTAAAAAGAAGGATGGAACATGACAGATTTGTATTGACTATTGGAGACTCAACAAGGTAACTATTAAGAACAAGTACCCTCTGCCACGAATCGATGATTTGTTTGACTAGTTGCAGGGACCAAAGGTTTTTTCTAAAATTGATCTCAGGTCAGGCTATCATTAGCTCAGAATTAGGAAGTCGGTTGTAAATAAGACTCTTCAGGACACGTTATGGGCATTATGAGTTCCTAGTCATGCCATTTGGTTTGACCAATGCTCCGACTGTTTTTATGGATCTCATGAACATGGTCTTTAAGGAGTATCTAGATTAGTTTGTTATAGTATTTATAGACGACATTCTAGTTTATTCTAAGAGCTATGAGGAACATCTCAGGATAGTGTTGCAGACATTGAGGGAGAAGGAGCTTTATGCTAAATTCAGCAAGTGTGAGTTTTGGCTTCATGAGGTGATATTTCTTGGACATGTAATTTCAAAGGATGAGATACATGTTGATCCTAGGAAAATTAAAGTAGTGGTGAAGTAGCATGCATCTAAGACAGTGGCAGAAGTGAGGAGTTTTCTGAGGCTGGTTGGTTACTATAGGAGGTTCATTGAAGGATTTTCTATGATAGCTGCTTTGATGACCAAGTTGTTAAGGAAAAATCCGAAGTTTATCTGAAGTGATGAATGTCAGAAGAGCTTTGAGGAGCTTAAACACAGATTGGCAAGTGCTCCAATTTTGACTTTGCCCACAAGAGATGAGGGTTATACAGTATATAATGATGCTTCGAGAAGGAGTTTGGGCTGTGTGTTGATGCAACGAGACAGGGCGATAACTTATGCTTCACGACAATTGAAGCCTTATGAGTTGAATTATCTGACCCATAATTTGGAATTAGCAGCAGTAATTTTTTCCCTGAAGATTTGGAGGCATTATTTGTATATAGTTCAGAAGAGGATCTTTACGGATCATAAAAGTCTCAAGTATTTATTGAGTTAGAAAGAGTTGAATTTGAGACAGAGAAGGTGGTTAGAGTTGCTCAAGGATTATGACCTGTTGATTGAATACCGTCTAGGAAAAGCGAATGTGGTGGTGGATGCTTTGAGTAGGAAATCCTCTATAGCTCATGTTCAAACAATTTTTCTGTCGTTATTGGAAAAAATGGTTAAGCTTATAATAAGCTTGAAACAGGAGGAACCAAATTGTATTCTTTCTAAGTTCAGAGTGAGACCGACACTCAAGGAGAAAGTTAAGGAGTTATAAGCACAGGATCTAGAATTGAGTAAGCTCCGAGAAGAAATTGAGAATGGCAAGAAATCTAAAGTGGTAGTGAGGGATGATGGACTTATGGTTGCAGGAAATAGGTTCTGTATTTCAAATGTCAAGGAGGTAAAGGATGAGATGCTCGACGAGGCACACAATGCACTTTATGCCATACACCCAAGTAGAACTAAGATGTACAGAGATTTGAGAGAGTATTTCTGGTAGAAAGGCATAAAGAGGGATGTCGCAGAATATGCAAGCAAGTGTCTAGTGTGTCAGCAGGTCAAGGTTGAACATTAATCACCCTCAGGCAAGTTAAGGCCATTGTCCATTCCTGAGTGGAAGTGGCAAAAAATAACTATGGATTTTCTGACGGGTTTACCCAACTAGTAGGAAGCATGATGCTATATAGGTTATTATTGATCGTTTGACGAAGTCAACCCATTTTCCAGCAATTAAACAAGCTGATTCTCTGCATGTGCTAGCCAAGAAGTGATTCTCTGCATGTGCTAGCCAAGAAGTATATTGATGAGATAGTGAGACTGCATGGAAATCCTGACTCTACAGTTTCTGACAGAGATCCTCAGTTTACTTGAGATTCTGGGGAAGCTTACAAGAGGCTCTAGGAACCAAGTTAAATTTTACCAAAGCCTTCCATCCTCAGATAGATGGTCAATCAGAGAGGACCATTAGGATCCTTGAGGGAATGCTCAGGGCATGTGTGATGGATTTCAAAGGAGCTTGGGACGAGCATTCACCATTGGTCGAATTTGCTTACAATAATTCGCACCATTCGAGCTTTCAAATGGCTCCTTATGAAGCACTATATGGAAGAAGATGTAGAACTCCTACATGCTGGGATGAGAAAGGTGAAAGGAAACTGATGGGATCAGAGTTACTCGAGATGACAGCTGATAAGGTCAACATAGTTAAGCAACGACTTAAGATGCACACCGAAAGGAGATGGAATACGAAGTAGGTGAGAAAGTCTTTCTTAAGACATCTCTTTGGAAAGGAGTCATGAGGTTGGGCAAGAAGGGCAAGTTGAGCCCAAGATATGTGACTCCATATGAAATTGTTGAGAGGATTGGACCGCTAGCTTATAGGTTGGCACTACCATTGGAATTATCACAGATACATGATGTCTTTCATGTTTAAACATTAAGAAGGTATAGATTGGATCCCTCTCACCTCATCCAGACCACTGAGGTTTAATTGAGAGATGATCTGACCTATGAAGAGATTCCAGTAGAGATCTTGGACACTAAGGAGAAGATCCTCAAGAACAAGACAGTTCAACTAGCAAAAGTCCCGTTGAGAGACAATTCTGTGGAAGAGGCCACGTGGGAGCCCTTGGAAGCCATGAGGGAGAAGTATCCACACTTCTTCAACGACTCAGGTAAGAATTTCGTGGAGAGAAATGTTGGCCCCCGAAATTTTTTTCCTTAGTTAAGCATGTTCTAAATGATTATGAGGTTTGGATTGGTGAATTTTTGGGAGTTAATTTTTTTATGTCTATGTTAGTAGAATTTATTTCATGGGTTAGTTGAATTAAAAGTGGTAAGAATGCATAAGAGTATTTTTGGTAGTTCACTTAAGTTTACAAACTATAAGGCATTAAAGGAAGGGCAAGGTGGATTTTTCTCATCCATTAAGGGTAGAATGAGAAGAGGAAAAATGTGGTCTTGCATTTGAAGAAGGAAAAAACGTGAGTGAGAAGAAAGAAAAAAAGAAAATAGAAAAATAAGATGAGAAGACGAGATGTTTCGGTGAAGTAGAGAAAAAAATGGAGTTTTGAGCTAGGTTTCATCTTTTCTAAGTTTTCTAGAGAGATTTTGAGGCTGTTCAAAAAAGGAAAAAGGTAGAGGAAGATAAGAGCTTCTATTTAAGCCAATAATCTATTCATTTGGTGAAGATTTAAGATAAGGCCTTACTTAATCTTTTGAATTATTGAAAGGGTTTTGGTTCTTGAAGCTTAGGAAATGCATGGGTTTAAGTTTTCCAGAAATAATTTTAGTAAATGTTCTTTATGGGTTTTCAATTTTGCATCCCTATTGAATTTGGGATTTTTCCTATGAAAAGGGAATCAAGAAAGATAAGAGGAGTAAGAGGAGAGGCACATTTGAGCAAGTAATAAGCAAGGAAATTCAAGGTGGGTTACATTTTTATAATTAAGTAATAAGCCATTAATGTCTCTTTCAAGAAATGGAAATAAATGATTTCAACTACTTTTTCAATGTGCATTTATTACTCTTTGAATGTTTTGAGAATGTGCTACATGTTTTGTATATGAATTGTGTTATTGATTTATGAAATGGAAAAATGAAATTGATTTTGAAAGGATACCAAGTTTGTGAAATCAAGTTTCAGAAAAGTGCTATTTTGGGCAACATGTTTACAATTTATGAAATACATGTTATGTGGGTTTGGTTTGGTCCATTCTGTATGTCAAGTGCACTTCGACTAAAGGCTTCTCCCGACTGCCCGCTAGTGGCATGGAGCTCTTTTATGGACTCCGTTATGTTTACGACTACACAAAACCACTATGTGGGATTGTGTTAGTTCGTTCTGTTTACGACTACACAGGACCATTATATGGGAATGTATTAGTTCATTCTGTTTATGGATCTCCCAAACCATCTTGATGTGCTTATGAGCTTAAATGCGTTGACAAGTTTGTTGAATGCATGATTCATGTGGCTTATAAATTGTTTGATAAATTGAGAATTGGAAAATATATGTTTCATGATTCAATGTGAGTTTTACAATGGTTTTTTCTTATTACTGATTATAAAACTATTACCCATTAGCTTCAAGCTCACCCCCTCCCTTTCCATTCCATCTTTAGGAGAAGAGCAAGAGATCAAGTGAAAGAGGGTCAAGGCATCACTTCGATTAGGCATATTTTTGTATTTTCAGCTAGATTTTTGTAAACACAAGGCTTTAGCTGCATTTCAAGTTTTCTCATAGGGGTAAACTTTGTGATCCAACTTTAGGGGAAAATTTGGACTAAGCTAGGTTGAATGAGTCAAATGTGTCTTCTAGAAAGTTGTAGCTTATCTTTCTAGCTTTCCAACGATATATAATATGCAATTTTTGGACATGGGAGTAGGCCGCGATCGATTTTCTAGCTCTTAACATGTTTGACTCTTTTGACCATAACTTTGTCATCCGACCTCCAAATAACCTGATTTTTGAACCAATAGATTCTTGACACATTTCTCTATCTCTTCATAAGAATTGACAGCATTTGGTGTTGATATGAAAAAGATTTATGAAAATAAAGTAAAGGTATGGGTCAGAAGAGTATGAATTGGATATTTTATTGAACATACTTCAGTATTTTGATGATATCTTGATCTGTAGAGCTCCAAATGAGACGCTTCTTATTTTAAATGAACTAGAGGCATAGAGGTACAAATTTTATGAAGAAGTCAATGCATAATTTGGGTTTGAAGATTCCAAAAAATCTGCTATGAAATTATAAGAAATGAGTTTGATTATGGTGATTGATTAGTGTGGGTGTGCCACCCTTACGGGATGCGCATTTAGATGTCACTTATAGATTCAAAGCAAGAGTTGGGCTTTGAAAATAGGACCCAATAGTTGTGGTATTAGATAACAATTTTTGTTGATTTTACCCTCCAAGTAAATACGCTTACGTTCCCACGACTCCGATGTTGGGCTTCGAAAACAAGGTCTAATAGTATAGGAATAACCAATATCAACTTAAGCAATAAAATGTTGTTAAAACGCCATCGAGTGCAACAAGGAAGTATACATGACAAGTACTGGAATATGTTTGCAAGAACTATATAGGGAAAGGACTGATCGAGTATTCAACAGAATATAGAGCTCCTTAGAGATGGTAATAAGGAAAGTTACATATAGGATAAAAGAGATACTAGTCTTAAACAAAGAAACCAAGAGCTACAGCATTGGACTATCAAGTGCATGGGGACAATAGCAGTATACATGGAAAAAACCTTATTCTAGATACTAAAATTCCTATTAATATAGATATAGAAACTAAATGGATGTAAGAACAAGCTATGCACCTGGATTCTATGCAAGGCAGAGGATGGATATTGATGGTGTGAGTCTAATGTCAACTTTGGGACACAACTAGGGGAACAAATCCAAAGATCAAAAAAGAGCTTGGTCAACATGCAAGTGGAAATCAAAGGTTAAAAGGTAAATCAAAAAGTGATGAAGCTGAGTACCTATTCGGGAATACCGTAGCATGGTGTACACGAAAGGAACTTGCAAGAAAGCTCCAATTGTCCTTTTTATTTTTTTCTTGCATCTCTATTTTATTTTTTTTGTTTTTTTTGCAAATTGACGTAAATATTTGCATTTTTTCAATTTAGTTATTTTCTTTAACTCCAATATACTTGTCCATGTGGAATGCTAGCTCATTTGAACTAAAAAGCTGGTACTCACATGATAGATCTGCTTTATATATGATGCAGGCATCAAATTTGGTATTTTTATTTTTCTCTTGTTAATTAAGTTATAAAATATTTTAATTTCATTAATTAGTGCCTTAAAGCGACTTTGATGAATTCACAACTTAATTGGCTTAATGTTTGATAATAGATTATCATTCAAATTAGATCATATTTTATAGTATGAAAAACGAAATGAGTGAAAATATATCATTAGTTAGTATAAAAGAAGAAACTTCTAATGAGTACTATAAAAGAAGAAAGTAGCTTCTTGCTTTTCGTCCCTAATAAAAATTCATAATTTTAATCCTTTTAGTTAAGGCAACATGTCCAATAGAAATTGAATCTATAAGTTTGGCTCTTGGTGCTTTAACCATTTAACCATTGATGCATAAGACTGAGTGAGTGAACTAGAGGCTTTACACCTTTTCTAACTTCTATTTCTTGTGTTAAATGAGATTCAAGAAAAGTCGTAAGATACCTAAATATGCCCATACTCTTTTTATTGTTGTGTTTTCTTTGGGATGCTTGCTCTTTATGAACAAAATACATTAACTACAAAGGTTGCCAAATATGTTTTTGTTGGTTATAGTGATAAAGAAAAGGGCTATGTTTACTATAATCCATATAGTCATTGCAAAAATGAAATAGAGGAATAAGTGATAGCAGGATTAGGAGTCACAAAATAAAAATATACATTTTCAAAACAGTTGACTTAATAAGACACATATATGCAATGACTACGTGGATTATAGTAAACAGAGACTTTTTTTATCACTATAACCAATAAAAACATATTTGTAGTTTATGTATTTAGTTCATAAGGAGGAAGCATCCTAAAGAAAACAAAAAAAAGAAGAAGATGGGCATAATTAGGTATCTTACGATGGATAGTAAAATGTAGAGATTAATTACAGGAGAAGGTTGGAAATTAATGAAAAGGACAACTGTATGTATTGATTTAACCTAAATTGAGGTGGTCCTTATGGTTTAAGTAAAAGGGTTTTAGCAATTTCCATAACATGAAAATTTTTTCATTCCACAACCCCATTTTGTTCTAGTGTTCTAGGATAAAAATGATGAGTTAAAATGCCTTTTTATTGAAAAAGCAAAAATTATGAGATCAAAAGCATAAAATTCCCTACCAAAATCTAAACAAAATATTCTTATTGTTTTTCCATATTATGTCTCAACTACAGTAACAAAGGTCTTAGCTATATTTGCTAAATCAAAGTTAACGTGTAAGAAAAAAACCTAAGCGAAATGTGTGAAGTGATCAATGAACAAAAAGAAATATTTATAACCAAGTCCAGATAAAATGGGTTAGGGTTACTACAAATCATAATGTATGAGATGATGATAAGGTGCATCAACTTTTTGTAAGGTTCCGATCATGCGTCTCATACATCATATATATCAAATATATGCAGCGAAAAATAAAACGAAACCTCAAAACAAGATCTACTCATGCATATAGATATAGAAAATAAAAACATGAAATGTAAGATGTTTATATAACTTTCCGATGATCTCCTTCGTTCTTTAATCTTCTTCGCTTTGGGTTGTCGTAAACCATAACAATCAATGTAGACCATCTCTAATGAAAGTCCACACAAAGACAGAAGGATGAAACCTCACTAGGAGATGCCTAATTCCAGAAATTAATTCATAATTAATTTACCTTAAAATAATTATTTGATGTCTAAAATTAAATAGCTTTAATTTTGTCACACATGCCAATTTTTCTAGTCTTACTAGAAAATCTGTTGCTCTACTAAAATTAATTCAAAATTAATTTCTACAATTTTCCAAAATTTTCAGAAAATCAAATCATCATTCCAAGTATCTCTAAGTCGTTTCATGATGATCAAAATAATTTAGGAATCACCCAAAAATTATTATGATCACCGAAACACCGATAAGTCACCAAAAACAACAAATATGACTTCTAAAATTTTTCCAGAAATAAAATTTTGCACAAAATCATTTAGGAATGCATCAAAAATAAAATTAACACATTTCTATCATATAAAATATTTTTAAGGTTTTGGAACCGAAATATAAACATACAAAAACATCAAACAAAACAGATCCTACAATTTCTGAAAAACTATCTAGATCTAAAAATTGTTTGATAAAATTAGTAAAACATTTTTAATAATTCTAGAAATATTACAGAGGCATAAACACATCCCAAATATGTTCACATATAATTTTTCTAGAATCAAATTCCACACAAATCATGTGTAACCTTATCCGTTTAGCCAATAGACATAATATGCCCAACAAAAAGATAGATTTCATGCATGTTCTTGTAAATTAGAAATTAAATATTTTAATCACATTAAAAATATTTTCAGTCACACTGAATCATTCATTTACATCTTATGAACAGATGGGTGAAAAAAAATCATGAAAATCATTTTTCTATAATTAATTTTGAACAATACATTACAGGACCCTAAGTTATCACAACCATGAAAACATTTTTCACATGTCAGGTATGCTACATCTAATATGGTACAAGATGGCTCTAATACCATTGTAAGGTTTTGATCATGTATCTCATACATAATTTATATCAAATATATGCAACGAAAAATAAAACAGATCCTCAAAAACCAGATCTACTCATGCATATAGATATAGAAAACAAAAACATGAAATGTAAGATGTTTACATACCTTTCCAATGATCTCCTTCGTTATTTAATATTCTCCACGTTGGGTTGTCGTAAACCACAACAATCGACTGTAGAACGCCTTTAATGAAAGTCCATACGAAGATAGAAGGATAAAACCTCACTAGGAGATGGCTAGAATTCTTTCTTTGTGTTAGCAAAGACAAGAACTCTTGTGATAGTTCGAGAGAAAAAGAGTGTGTGTAAGAGAGAAAGAACCTTTCTTTCCCTTATGTTGTACACAAGATACTCGAGAATCATCTCTATTTTCTACACCATTTCGCCTTCCATAACCCCCATCACTGATGGAGAGTTATGGGAAGTTAATGTTCATAAATAGCATGCATTAATGGAAGTTATGAGAAGTTAATGACCATGAATAGCATGCATTAATGGAAGTTTAGGAAGTTAATGACCAAATTGGCAGCCAACAACACTTATTTCTAAACCGTTCTATGCAATGTTTTCTACCACGATCACATCACAATACGATTCCAAAACACTCTCTCATATCTTGAATCACCATTCAAGACCATTTTACCCATCTTTCGGATCTCCTATGTGTGTGATCCATTAGGTTCCTTGTTATGTTAGCCACTTGAATTAACACTTAATTTAAGTAAGTCAAGAGTGGTATCTAGCAACATGTCACGACCCCTAATTGATCGAAAAGTCAGTGGTTTGATTATTCCATACGCAATGTTACCATGCAATTCGTCCTTTCACCATCTATACCCCACTTAGTTCAGAGTATGGTCAAAGTGTCAACTTCCACTAGATTGCCTACGTCACATCTAGTCCAAGTGATATTAGACCTTGTCTTGAGGATCTCATTACTCTATGTATCATTAAAGACTCTCTTCATGACACTTATCTGCTTTGCCCAGAGATTCCCAAGTAATGACCCCAACAAAAGGTCATGGGTATCATCTCTTTTTATCAGGAGTGGTGAATCCTTTATTGGCTACTCAAATACCTTTAAATACCTCAAGCTGTACCCAATCATCACCCTGAAAGGCACTGATGAATGCAATCAAAGCATAAGATCAGTATCCGAGATATCCTTGAGCACCTCAAGTCAAAGGATACGTGCACCATTGCTATGATGAGACTATGATTAACAATAGAATAGAATATCCATATTATTATCTCATACTACGTCAGTCCAATGTACTTACTACCCTTAGTAAACATCCACATGTTAAAGTCTAAACAACTTATGTCTACACCTTATGAGATCTAATGCTTGATTCAATCAAGGAGTATAACATTTATTAGTCTATCCGGATTAATGAGATCCTATCTTATTAATCCTATGACTAAGGAAAGATTAGATATTAACATAATTACACATGATAGGAATCTCATTATCATGATCTCATATTGATTTCCTCCATGCTATGATTTGTATCAAGGACTTCATTAAATCAATTTGTTGTTAGCTTATATAATGTTAGTAACAAAAAAAAGAGGATGAGGTAAAACTAGCGGTTATGAATTGTAATAAATGAATGTTGTAGTAAATTTCAAGTTATACATATATATTGACACTTGGCAAGGTCTTCCTATAGATGTAACACCTACATACTGTCGGACCCCATCTCCGAGGCCCAACATTCGGAAAACCTAAAACATGGAGGGCACAAAACTGAGAACTTACCGATCGAATTGTGGCGAACTTACAATTGGAATTTCGGATCGGCTTCTTCAGAACATTTGATCCCCAAAATCCTACGATTCTAACGCCACCAAAATCGCTCAATTTGGCTTAGGAATGAAGAAGTTATGGCCAAAACAAAGTCTGCTCTAACACTGAAAGCTATCACCAACTTCCCTTCAAAAATTGGAAATCTTATAGCCAAAATTGAAATTTTATTCCTTTAGTTGAGTTAAAGCCCTAAGTCTCTAGTTTAACTAGAAATAAGAATCGCTCTATTTGGATCCCTATAGCTCTATTTATCACCAAAACATTGAAGCATGTTTAGACATTTTCAACCGATCTTCCCACTTTGATTTAATCAATATTTTTCAATTTATTATCAATATCGGTCAATATGGTATGGAAAGATAGAAAAATGTATTAGGAATCCAACGCTTCAAAAATTAGGTCGACGGAGGTCGGATGAAAAAGTTATGGCCAAAAGAAGGAAGGGAGGTCGGTCGGCTAAAAACCTTCGAAAATAGCCGAGTTGGGCGCTCGGCAGAAGCTCGGGCTCTCTCCCGAGCGAGTGCGCTCGGGCGATCGCACATGCAATCGCATAGGCGCTCCAGTGCGCGGGCGCGCTAGGTGATCGCATGGGCGCTCGCGCGCTCGTCCGAGCGACTCCGACCTCCTAACTTCAAACCTTCATAACGTTTGACTCCTAACTCCAAATTGGACAAAATTGGTGTCCCTTTCATATAGAAAAGAGAGCTCTACAATTTTCAAGGAGGACTCAAAAGCAAGCTTGGTCTCTAATGGGGTCAAAAGTTCACTCTAAGATGACCGATCGACAAGCTTATCATAATAGTATCAAAACTTGTAAACATCATAAATTTCGACCTAGAACTCCAAATTTGACAATCTTGGTGCCTATGGAAAGATAAAAGAAAGTTCTAACACTTATATGAAGATCATAAGAACAATTTCCAACTCCATGAGGGTCAAAAACTGACTCAAAGCTTCTGTTCGAAAAATAGCAAATTTGATAGCACTTACATCAAACTTCCACAGCTCGCATCTTCCAACTCCCACATCCAAAATAGCATATTATTCCTCATTGGAGAGCTATAAAGCTCATCTACAACTCTCAAGAAGACTACTCAATGCCATTCAATCCATAACAGCCCAAAAATTTGCCCCAATGCACAACATGCTCAAAACTAACCCTATACTCACATCAGCCCAGAATTTGACAACACCTGTACTTACTACCACATATCCTTCGGTATTACCAACTCCACCTCAATCAATTCAACTCAACCACCATTCAAATACCAATAGGCCATTCCTAGGAAAAAGCCAACAGCAACTCAACAATGAAGAAATAAGCATACACTTTCCTTTAAACAAGGTCATACACTATTTATACATAATTATATGCATTATCAGTAAAAGAGCACAATCATACACAAAAGAAGAATGCTTATCTTCTCATTCCCATTTCCAGTCAAAATGAAGATTCATGCATAGCTTTAGTTACATATCAACATATCCATCATAACAAAGTACAAAATACATGAGATGCCCAATGCTTGATATGTTTGAAAAGCTATCCAAAAGCTAGTTACTAATTTAGTACAAAGTGTCTAAAAATCTTGGAGTTTATCCGATGCCTTGCAAGGTTCACGCTCGACTCGATTTGCACCTGAGGAGGGAAGATGGGGGTGAGCAACATGGCTCAGTGGCTAAAATGTTTATAGCCATCGGAAATGAGCCATAAAACATACATAACACACATATTACAAACAATCGCATTTATAAGTGATTTATCGCATAATGCAAAAATTAGCCAACTTATCCAAATCATCACATAAAGCATAACATGAGTTATTCTATCAATCATAACATTTGATTATGCATCGACCTCAACAAAGTCATAATGAAAATGCACAAACAATGGCTAAAGAAAGAGGTTCCGTGAAACAAAACGGTTTACACCGTGAACAAAACGAGTCTGATTTCTCAGGATCTCGTGGCCTCAATCAGGCAGCCGGGAAAAGGCTAGGTCAACATGCACGTGACTAATGAAACGGGTTTCTCTCAACCCAAACACAAGCAAAGCTATACTCAATATAGATAATCGCAAATTTGCATTCACATGCTTCTTTCAAATTACCAATTCCACATATTTCCATACT